>JAJKFI010027510.1:0-11020 GCA_029204185.1 Lerista edwardsae
ATAGGGGAGGTGCTCCCTTAGCGTAGGGGAGACTCCAGCCTCCCCCCACCCAGTGCCAGATATGGTGCTGGCCGGCCGGCCTTGCCATTCCGGCGCTTGGTAGGATTGCGCCCTTAGTGGGGGAGGCAGGACTAGAGGAGGCATAGTATGAGGGCAGAATGGAGGCAAGAAGGTGGAATGAGGTGGTGACAGGGTGGGGAAGGCAGAACAGGGGTGGGGGAAATGGGGGGTTGTGCCCTGGATGGGGGGTGGCAGCAGCAGTGGCCCCCAAATCCAAACCCCTTCCTGAACCCAATCTGATGGACTAGGTTCATGTTGACCAGTGCCAGCAATTTCGCTGGTGCAGGTTTGAGTAAAGCCCCTCCATGCCATGGAGGCTTACTCGTGGGTAAAGGAAAAATGTTCCCTTACCTAGAGAAGATCTGGCCTAGAGGACCTAGAGGACTGCCACACTCCCACAGGATGTAGCATGAGCAGTTCTGGTGTGCCTGCATGGGCATGGGGACAAGAGAGGATTGGGTTGTCAGAAAAGTAACTTCTCTTTATTTTTAATTTCACGTTTGCCACTCAAGGTCAATGAATATCATGAAGATATAATTTCTCCTTTCACATCTCTATCTCAGTAGAGCTGCTTTACCCAAAACAGTTATTCGGTGTCTCATGCTTGGATGTGTTGTTCACTGCCTGTTCGCAGAACCAGATTTAGCTCACTGTGGAAAGAACAAATCTTGTTTTTTCCTATTGTGTGTTTCTCCTTGTGGTACCATTTTGTTTGATGACATAATCACAGGTATAATGTTGTGTAATTGATGTGTAAATAAACATCTATGGAACCATGCCATGAAAAGAGAACATTTTGCATTCATTCTACTGTGAATTTCAGTTGGGAGGTTGTACATGATGGCCTTGTGGAATATTGTACATGACGATAGAAAAGAATTTTGAAAACATACTGTGGGCGCAATCCTAGTCAACTTCCAGCACTGACATCGTTGTGCTAATCGGGCTAATGTTAACATAAGAACAGCCCTGCTGGATCAGGCCAAGGGCCCATCTAGTCCTATATCTCACAGTGGCCCACCACGTGCCTCAGGGCCAGAGGCGTCATTCAGACGGAACGGCCCGGTACTCCGTTCCGCTAGTTCCGCGGAGGGCCCGGGCTGCTCCACCTCTCCGGAGGACGGGCGAGCTGCTGCTGGGCCCGCCCGCCCTGCCTTGCATCCCGAATCGCTCTGAAATGGAGCGATTCGGGCGCAGTGAGGCTGGGGGAGGCGTGGCAGCCCTCCGCCATTGAGGCGGAGGGCTGTCAATCATCCAGGCGTTCCGCTTCCTGGCGCGCCCGGATGACGTCTCTGCTCAGGGCGCACACGTGACAACAAGATGCTTGCATCTTGTTGCCACTCCCTTGCACCTGGCATTCTGAAGTAGCCTACCCATCATGGCCTATAGCCCACAATGGACTTTTCCTCCAGGAATCTGTCTTTTAAAGGCATCTAGGCTAGATGCCATCACCACTTCCTAACCCTAACCCTAACACTAACCCTAGGCTAGATGCCATCACCACTTCCTAATCCTAACCCTAACCCTAACCCTAGGCTAGATGCCATCACCACTCACCATACCTCATTCATAGCAGAGCAAAGATGCCCTTGCCTTCAACTTACAGCGTAATCCTACAGTTCGCACAGTGTCAGCACAACAGGGTTGTGCCGACGCTGTGTGCTTAGCGCTGATGCTGAGGCACCAATCAGTGCCCCCTCGTCAGCGCTAACGCAACAGGACCGGCGCTGCTGGCAGCACCGGTCCTGTTGCACCCGCGCAGCGCCTCCCTAGCGTTGGCCGAAGCTGGCCGGCTCAAGGGACGCACCACAACGGGGTGGCTCGGGGATTGGTGGGAGTGAGGGATATGGGGCGGGATGTGGGCGGGCTTGGGAGGTGGTCATACGGCCACCTCCTAAGCCTGTCAGTGAGGCCACGAGGCCCCAATTCAGGCCGCACACTCTCCTCGGCTCTGTGCCCATTCTTTAGCAGGTGCAGATCCGAGGAGCGCCAAGGGGAGGCTGGAGCTGCCCCTACGGTAAGGGAGCACACGTTCCCTTGCCACGGGAGGCTCCAGCCTTCCCCCACCCAACGTTGGATATGGCGCTGGCTGGCCGGCCTTGCCATTCCATCGCTGGGTAGAATTGCGCCTCCAGTGGAAGAGTGGAAATATTTGAAATTGATTGAATACCCCTGTCTCTCAATTCTCCATGTGATACATAGAACATGGATACCTGGTGGATGAAATGAGTAGTTATGCCTTAATACAATATACTGATTAGACTTGGAGAAGAGCATGATCTGCTTCTTGGATTGTGCCCTTCTTCCTGATGAATTAACTAAGGGGAATTGAACAAGCAGCAGAACACTATGACTTCCTTTGCTTTCTTTCCCCCACACGATTGCACCAAATAGCGCATACCTACTCCAGGGATGTAGTAGTGATGATGATGATGGGAAGTGAGGGAGAGGAACAATGCATATGCAGAATCATGTTCAAATAAATCAGACCGCTTGCATGATGCTGTAAATGGCTCCTAGTAAGCCTCCAAGGCAATTGCACTGGGAAAAGCATGCAGTCCTACAGCCTTGCCATCTGCATTTTTTTGTCGGAAGAGATTTCTCAGTGGGAATGGAATATATTGTTTGAAGTTTTCATTGTATTTCGTGACTCTTGCTTTCAGTGCCTGCTTAGACGACTCGGTCTGAAGGTGCCAATTGTTGAAGAAATAAAGCAGCACCAAAGAAGATGCAGTAGGAGAGGAATTCAAATGTGCAGCAGAACCCTGCTCTTGCCATTCATTTCTTTTTTCAGGCTTACAGATTTATAGGCTACTTTACAAAGCAGGAACCTTGTGAAAATACAGTCATTTATCTCCCAAGAGTGCTCAGACACAGTAGTGGTGGGGACCACAAGCCTGCCAGAAGTGAGACGAGACCATTTTCCATCTCAAGTAGTTCATGCACTTTTCCTTAGAAGCACTTTTACGCCACTCCCTGAACACAGAGCAAACACACATAATAGCTGTCCTTTCAAAAGCAGCAATCCATAATGTACAACAGGTAGCACTCGATGACAACCTGGAATTATTGCAAAAATAGGCATACAGATAAAAACGTGTCATTAACATGAGTTGGTGATGTGATTTTTCATCTGTAATGTTTGCTTCTCCATTGCATCATGTTTCTGTTTCACCAGTTTTAGATGCATTTACTAAAATAATGCATAGAATGTGCAATACAGGGTTAGTACAATACTGTACAATACAGGGGTAAGGGGTGATTGTCGTCATCGTCATCATCATAGAGAACAACCAAGGCAAAGATCCTTTGGGACTTCAGATTGCAGATAGGCAGCCTAATCCTAGGAGGCCAGGGCCACATAGGAGCAGCAGTACCAAAATAGCTACTGCTGCATCCTACAGTTGCGGCAGCAGCCATAAAAAGCACCTCAGGGGGAAGGGGACATTCATTCCCTTCCCCAGGTAAGTTCTCAGGCCTGCCAATGGGCCTCCCAATGTCTGCACCAGTTATTTTGCCGGCGCAGACCTGAAGGACTCAAGGTCGGACCTGAGGGACTCAAATCCTGAGGGTCGAGCTGAGTGGCCCAACACAGAGATAGGATCCAGTGGTGGAGGCCATCATTGGTCCCACCTCTTCTCTGCCCCCCTCCTGCCCAGTTCCACCCTCTCCATGTCCTCCCCCTGTTCCAAAAGAGCTCTCTGCTGGCAGCAGTGTTACTGCTGGATGGAGCCACACCAGCTCCTCCAGGTTCTGGGGCCTGGCACCGGCCGGGCACCGGTCATAAGCCCTTACTGCTGCTGCCAGAAGTGCCTTACAGCACTTTCACAACAATGGTGTCATCAGTAAGGGCTTACCACCAGTGCGAGCATCATTAGGATTGGGCCCTGATAAACATCTAGAACAGTTATTCCAAAACTGTGGGTGGTGGGTCAGTCCAGTGGGTCGCAAGCCAATTTCAGGTGGGTCACAAAGCACCCAGGGTAGCCATATTGAAATATGGGAAGATGGGATACTGGAAAGGGGGAGAAGCATGTGGTTATTCTGCTTGTGTCTGATACACTTTGCTATTGGAAAACGGCTGAGAAATCACCCATTGCTGCATTCTCAGTAAAGCAACAGGCTCTTGCATCACAATGACGGCACTTCCGGCCATGATATCACATCCAGTGGATCCCAGGCCGACGGTCATGATAAAAGGTGGGTCCTGGTGCTAAAAGGCTTGAGAACCACTGATCTAGAACTCACTACACCAGCTATAAAAGTAGTTGATTAAAAAAAAAAGTGAGGCTAATTGATATTGCAATCCCAGATGACACTAGAATTGAAGACAAAGAACATGAGAAGACCTGCAAATAGGACTTGGGCATCTCTGGGAGAAGGTCAATATTGTGCCAATTGTCATCAAACTCCTTGGAGCACTGCCTAGAAGTTTAAAGAAATACCTCAACATTTTTGGCCTTGAGCAAATCACACCAGCTCAGCTCCAGAAATCAAAGCTACTTGGAACAGCGAGAATTCTATAGCGACATCTCTGTGATTTCCAGGATCTTGGCTAGATTATGGTGGTGGTGGTTAATCACAACTGCTTTTGATTCTACTCTTTTACTCTTGCAGCACCCCCTTCCGAAGCCAGGGCAGGCGATCGCCGTGGCCTGGCCTCGGAACAGGCTGCTTTGCATCGCGGCTAGATGTTGCAAGGCAGCCCCGCCCCCTTCCAAGGCCGGGGCAGGTGAGCCAATGAGCTTCTTCCCATGGCACCAGTGACGTCTCGGGAAGGAGCTCATTGGCTCGATTGCGCTGCCCTCGGCAGCCTGTTTGCCACTGGGCTGGGTGTGCTTGAGGCCCAGCACCAAACATGGGGACATTGCACTGTGTGGGGGTGCCTGTCATTGGGGGTGCAAAGCACCCCCAGAAAATTATTGTGGGTGCGGCAGCATACCAGCGCCCACAGAGTTGGTGCTAATGGGTAAGGGAATGTAGTTCCTTTACCTCGGAGCTGCACTGCCGTTACCCTGGTACTGAAAAGTTGGTTAGGACTGTGCCCTAAGAGTCTAAATTGTATGTCAAATGGGGTGGAAAAAATGTGGTAGGATAGGCTTGTGCCCAGGCTGACGCAGAGCAGTTTTGGCTAGAATATGTTTCCTTTAAGTAATATATATGACGTGGCATTGAAATGATCCCCATGTCTGCACTGAGCTGTCTGATTTAGGATTGTTCATATATAACTTGCCCCATAGTCAGAATTGACTATATTTATCTCAATTTCTCCCCCCACTTCCCCTGAATCACCCTGAAGTTTTCCATTCAAAGTGTCAAAATATATGTACGGAGCTGTAACTCATGTCATTTGACACTGTACATGCCACAGCTTGGCTTGATTTTCTTATTGTTTGTTTGACAGGGCTGCACCAAAAAAGAAAAAAAGAGAGATATAATTCTGATCTGCTTTATCTGGCCTCTTGATAATAACCTTGCTATTTCTCGAGAAGCAGGGGGCCTCTTTGATTTAAGTGTCTTTCCAAAAAACGTCTGTTCCCTCCCCCATACACATGACCCCAAGCAGTGCCAAGGAATACTATGTTCTGAAATGGAACAATAGAAAGGGAGTGGAGGTCTTTGGAGAATCAAAAGAGGGGAAAAGGTTTTGGAAACAGAATGACATTGCTATGCATGGAGCAAGTAGGCTTCCTGGCTTATATGTTCATTTTTAATTCATTTAAGTAGCTGTTCTGCTGCACTATGCTTGAGTGACACAAGCAGGGAACGCTCAGATTCAAAAGAATGCTTCCCATAGCGCCAACACGAAAATTATTCTTTTAAAAGATGTATAACCATGGAGATAGGATATGTCTTTTATAATGGTTTAAGAACGTAAGAAGAGCCCTGCTGGATCAGGCTGAAGGCCCATCTGGTCCAGCTTCCTGTATCTCACAGTGCCCCACTAAATGCCTCAGGGAGCACACAAGACAACAAGATCCCTGCACCCTGTTGCCACTTCCTTGCACCTGGCATTCTGAGGTAGCTCACTTCCAAAAGAGTGATGACAAAAGCCATCTCTGCTTTGCAGGAAGGCAGGAAGTAAGCTCACCGGGGGATCAGATGCTTTGCCAGCATCAGCTCTCCTTACATCTCCGCTTGAAAGAATCTCAGATGTCAGGATTCCAAGCCCTGCTGCAAGTCAGAGAAGACACTGCTTGCACACAAGTGGACCAAACAACTGACTTGGTTTAAAGCAGCTCTTTAATGTCCCCTACCCACCTGAGACAAGCTTATGACACCAGCAAAACTAAAACCCAAAGACAGGGCCGGCTCTAGGACTGGCGGGGCCCAGTGTGGGGCATTCCCACAGGGCCCTCACCCACCCCGCAGGGCTCCCGCCCACCAAGCTCCCGCCCACCCATTTTTGGTGCTGCACATGGCACCTGGAAATAGTTGGTGGTGACATGATGATGTCACTGCCAACTGCTTCCAGGAGGCCCATTTTGGGCAGTTTGGAGGCAGGAGCAGTTTGGAGGGCCAAAGGTAAAGCTGCTCTGCTCAGCCCACTGACTTACAGTTCATAGAGATCCCAGCTGCAGCAATAGGCAAAATGTTCACTGCGCTGGTGCGGGGCCCCTCAAAGTGCAGGGCCCAATGTGACGACATTGGTCACATTGGCTTAAGGCCAGCCCTGTCCAAACAGCATTCACAGTTGCGATACCAGTGCATGGGTATGGAGGAGGATTCCATGCTTTCACCAGCAAAATATTGATCGGTGATTTTCCTGCAACAGTTGTGATGGGGGCAGGGGGGGAACATGGGGGTGGGGTGGGAATATGGGCCTTGAAATACATGATTAAAACATTATGCATTTATTGCACAATTAGACATTTGTCTGGTAAAGTCCTTAATTAAGGTATGTGTAAAAACACCACCACCACATCTTTGGATGCCAAGCACTGATTCACTGTTTGTGTTCTGCTCAGTGTGTTTGTTTTGCATGTTTAATGGATAAGGAGAATTATATGGCTATACCTGGCTTTTACTTTTGATTATTCCTCTTGTCTGTCAAATCGCATCTGTCAAACTGTGCAGAATTTATCAAGGTCTTCATGCGTGTGTTCTGCATTTTCTATTGTATGCACATCATTTTTTTCATATTGTTGCATTTGGCAAAGCTGTGAACATACACAAAAAAATTGGGACAAAACTGTACAATGACATCTGCAGTATTTCTTGGGATATTTGGTGGCAGACATAAGATTCCTTATCCTTCAAGTGTGCCTCCAATGTACCGAACAGGAGAAGGGCACATCCGTCCACTGGGTCCACCCTGCAACAACAAACGAAGCCAGGCTTCGGGTGTGTGTGTGTGAGTGGCCACAGGAGAAGGGTTTCTGAGGGAAAATGGCAGACAAAGGAAGGATTGTGCACTCTCCACCTTTCTTGTTTCTCTCTCTCCTGAAAACAGCCTCTCTTTGCACATCAGAGGAAGGCACAGTATTAGGAACATCTGGGTTGCTTACACACTTGTCGCCCAGTCCTAACGAACCCACCTCACTGATGCCAGCATGCCAATCGAGCATACCCTTCATCCTGGGGGAGTCCCAGAGTTCTCGAGCTAAGGGAACAAATGTTCCCTTACCTAGGGGCAATCTCCACTGCCCAAAGGGGTTTCCTTGTATCTGCACCAGCCATTTTAATCTGTTGTTAGGCATAATGTCACAACCAAACACATGGGGTGGAAATGTTGAGAAACAATGCGGGGGCAGAGATGGAGGATCAGCTGAATTAGCAATGTTGGTAATACATTAGTGGCAGAAGTGGAGCGTCAGTGGGATGTGGGGTGGTGTCAGCTATGGGCACTGTCGGAGGTGTGGGCACTCTGGGCACCAGTTGAAGTGGCGAGGGAGAAAAAGCGGAAGCAGAGTGTGGCCCGCCCAGCCACCCTTCCTTGCTTCTGTTCGGCTTCAAAACAGAGCTTTTGTGAATGCTGGGGTTGGAGTGGGGTGGAACAGGGGGCACGGTGACACGGGGGATGTCACTACATTGCCCTGTTTCAGGTGCCGTCAGAGCCTGTACTGGCTCTGATAAGCATTTTTTCTGATGATCAGGAATATTACCAAAAAATTTACAACCACCCACATGATTTTACGATCTTGGAGGCACGCTTCATACAGAATCACGTGACTTGGAGAGTCTGTATGTGGAAAGTTTGGGTTTTTTCCAGCCAATGGGCTGGAAAAATGGGGTATTCTACACTTCAGCAAGTCAGAGCATTATGACCTAATTTCAAAAAGAAAAGCTAATTCCCTGAATGACAAGCTCTTTTTTTATACCATCTCCTCTGTAAGTCACAACTCCTATTGACTCCTTCTATTCCAGCCTTCTCTTACTTTTGTATGTCTGTAATGTAAAATGTATTTCTGTAACCCCGTCAGAAGACTCTAAACATTTAAAGGCTCTGACCCAGTATGAAATGGGTTTTTAGAAGATAAAATCTATGAAGATGTAAGGTATGATAGCATGAAGAAATTTTTTTTTCTTATTCACAAGGGTATATCTGTCCAATTAAGTGCTTATATAATTTTAATCGCCCTGCCCTGCCAGCCTACGAGACATGTCATGAAATCCCATAAACATTAGGCATTCACAGGAGAAACTCTCTCTCTCTCTCAGTGTGTGTGTGTGTGTGTGTGTGTGTGTGTGTGTGTGTGTGTGTGTAACTCTTTGCTTAAGGATTTGCTGAAATACCGATCATCAAAACAGCTGTGTCAATGCAGGCCACATTTATGCCCATTTGCATAATTTACCCTGAACAGCTTGAGTTCTTTCAAATCTGCACTGTCGGAGCACTTTTGACATAGCAAGTAAAGAGTTTTAATGCTTTTCAAAGTTAAACACATGCTTAAGTTCTTTAACCATCGGGAATAAAGTGGTTGGGATCACACAAGATCTAAGAAGAATACACGCACCCCTTCTGCCTGTGGCAGCCTTTAAAAAAATATTAATATTATTCGGCTTGTGGCAGCTCCAGGCTCATGTTGAACAGATCATGGGAACAATTTGCCTCGAGCAAGAGGGAAATGTTCCTTGCCGAAGCTGATGGATGCAACCTCGACAAGCTGCACAGACGGGGAAGAGAGTGGCAGTAGCTGTCATAAGAAGAGCAGTTCTGCACATTGGCCATGAAAATGAAGGGGAGAAACTGGTCGTGTTTCTATCTGTTGAAAATGTTGTACCACCCACAAACACAAATGGAAGCCCAGTGCAGGTGCCACTCTTTTAGGGGGCAGGGCACACACCCCACGAAAACTATTTTACGGATGATTGCATTGCAAATCAATTGATCCTTTATCATCTGCTCCTGTTTTGAGTCATGGCGTGGTGAAGATAGCATGAGACAATTGCAATAGAAAACTGACCTTGGTGAAAGCAGCAGATACAGCAGCCTATTGAAGCTACTTTAGGATTTACGGAATCTATTTTAGATTCTTCCATGAGAACTGTTACAAAGGGTGGCTATGAGCAAGGCAACCCAAGATGCTTCCGGTAGGAGCCGTAACTGCTATTTGTCATAGACAGTCATAGGCATACATGAGCTTTCTATGTAGTCATGGCTGCCCGAATGGTGTCATGGCCATGTAACCGTATGCTATGCTGCTCCTAATTTTAAAACATTGAGAGGCCAATCCTATCCAACTTTCCAGTGCCGATGCAACTGCATTGCATCCCCAGAGTCAGGAAGCAAACATACCCTTACCTTAAGAAGGTCTCCATGGCTGTCTCTCCCCCCCCCCACACACCCTGCTGTGTAGGATGCAGTGCATGCAGTGTTGGCACAGCTGCACCAGTGCTGAAAACTGGATAGAATTGGACTCTGAAGCTGCAGTCCTATACACATTGCCATGGGAGTAATAGCGCAATCCTAACCTGGAGTTAGGCCAGCAAAGTTTGGCCAGCATAAGGGACACCGTAAAGTATGTTTGGACCACTTTCGGAGTCAGAGAGGCCAGCATACAGATGTGCGCCAACCTCCCTGACTCCACGAATGGTCCAAAACACTTGAAGATGGCCCTTGGGCTGGCCAAACTTTGCTGGCCTAACTTATGCCGGCCTAAATCCAGGTTACGATTGTGCCCTAAGTCCTATTGAATGTAATGAGCATTCCTTCCTTCTGAGCAGACATGCATAGGATTGTGCTGTAAGGAACCCATAATCTTTCTTCCATGGCTGCTTTGAACAGTAATTTATGGTCTGACTCTGATGAAGGGGAAGTGATTGGATTAAAAGGAGCAGCCCCAGTGGTGGGATTAAGGGGAAATGGGGGGGGAACGGCGTTCCACTAGTTCCAACGCTGGCTGGCTCTGTGCACTCGCTGACGTCAGCTTGTTTTTCTCTGTGTTTTTTTTTTACTTGTTTTGCTTGGGTTGTGCGCGCGCTCCGCCCCCAGTTCTGCAAGATTTGAATTGGAGGCTTGGCGCATGAGCGCTGTAGGCAGCAGCCGTTGCCTGCACGTTCCCAGAACGAGGCAGGCATCAGTGGTAGTGCGAGCAGCAGCAGCAGCAGTGGAAGATCGGTGGCGGGAGACGGCAGCAGGCAGCAGGTAGGCCTGGGCTCCCTCCGTGGAGTGGCCTGCCTTCTCCCCGTTCCCCCTGGTTCTCACCGCACCCCCTCCCTCCCGCAAGAGTGAAAAAAAACACCCAGCCGGCTCCCTCCATGGTGTGCTGGCCTGCATTCTCCCGTCCGTTCCCCCTCCTTCTCACCCCCCCCCCCGCAAGAGTGAAAAAAAACCCAGCCGGCTCCCTCCTTGGTGTGCTGGCCTGCATTCTCCCCCTTCATTCCCCCTGGTTCTCACTGTCTCCTCCTCCCTGGTTGCTCTGGTTTTTTGGGCTGGCTAGCCCTCGTGCAAATGCTCAGATCCCTGCTCAGACGGCTGTGGGGTGGCTGCTCTGGTTCTTGGGGCTTGCTAGCCCAC
>JAJKFI010027512.1:0-11023 GCA_029204185.1 Lerista edwardsae
ATAGGGGAGGTGCTCCCTTAGCGTAGGGGAGACTCCAGCCTCCCCCCCACCCAGTGCCAGATATGGTGCTGGCCGGCCGGCCTTGCCATTCCGGCGCTTGGTAGGATTGCGCCCTTAGTGGGGGAGGCAGGACTAGAGGAGGCATAGTATGAGGGCAGAATGGAGGCAAGAAGGTGGAATGAGGTGGTGACAGGGTGGGGAAGGCAGAACAGGGGTGGGGGAAATGGGGGGTTGTGCCCTGGATGGGGGGTGGCAGCAGCAGTGGCCCCCAAATCCAAACCCCTTCCTGAACCCAATCTGATGGACTAGGTTCATGTTGACCAGTGCCAGCAATTTCGCTGGTGCAGGTTTGAGTAAAGCCCCTCCATGCCATGGAGGCTTACTCGTGGGTAAAGGAAAAATGTTCCCTTACCTAGAGAAGATCTGGCCTAGAGGACCTAGAGGACTGCCACACTCCCACAGGATGTAGCATGAGCAGTTCTGGTGTGCCTGCATGGGCATGGGGACAAGAGAGGATTGGGTTGTCAGAAAAGTAACTTCTCTTTATTTTTAATTTCACGTTTGCCACTCAAGGTCAATGAATATCATGAAGATATAATTTCTCCTTTCACATCTCTATCTCAGTAGAGCTGCTTTACCCAAAACAGTTATTCGGTGTCTCATGCTTGGATGTGTTGTTCACTGCCTGTTCGCAGAACCAGATTTAGCTCACTGTGGAAAGAACAAATCTTGTTTTTTCCTATTGTGTGTTTCTCCTTGTGGTACCATTTTGTTTGATGACATAATCACAGGTATAATGTTGTGTAATTGATGTGTAAATAAACATCTATGGAACCATGCCATGAAAAGAGAACATTTTGCATTCATTCTACTGTGAATTTCAGTTGGGAGGTTGTACATGATGGCCTTGTGGAATATTGTACATGACGATAGAAAAGAATTTTGAAAACATACTGTGGGCGCAATCCTAGTCAACTTCCAGCACTGACATCGTTGTGCTAATCGGGCTAATGTTAACATAAGAACAGCCCTGCTGGATCAGGCCAAGGGCCCATCTAGTCCTATATCTCACAGTGGCCCACCACGTGCCTCAGGGCCAGAGGCGTCATTCAGACGGAACGGCCCGGTACTCCGTTCCGCTAGTTCCGCGGAGGGCCCGGGCTGCTCCACCTCTCCGGAGGACGGGCGAGCTGCTGCTGGGCCCGCCCGCCCTGCCTTGCATCCCGAATCGCTCTGAAATGGAGCGATTCGGGCGCAGTGAGGCTGGGGGAGGCGTGGCAGCCCTCCGCCATTGAGGCGGAGGGCTGTCAATCATCCAGGCGTTCCGCTTCCTGGCGCGCCCGGATGACGTCTCTGCTCAGGGCGCACACGTGACAACAAGATGCTTGCATCTTGTTGCCACTCCCTTGCACCTGGCATTCTGAAGTAGCCTACCCATCATGGCCTATAGCCCACAATGGACTTTTCCTCCAGGAATCTGTCTTTTAAAGGCATCTAGGCTAGATGCCATCACCACTTCCTAACCCTAACCCTAACACTAACCCTAGGCTAGATGCCATCACCACTTCCTAATCCTAACCCTAACCCTAACCCTAGGCTAGATGCCATCACCACTCACCATACCTCATTCATAGCAGAGCAAAGATGCCCTTGCCTTCAACTTACAGCGTAATCCTACAGTTCGCACAGTGTCAGCACAACAGGGTTGTGCCGACGCTGTGTGCTTAGCGCTGATGCTGAGGCACCAATCAGTGCCCCCTCGTCAGCGCTAACGCAACAGGACCGGCGCTGCTGGCAGCACCGGTCCTGTTGCACCCGCGCAGCGCCTCCCTAGCGTTGGCCGAAGCTGGCCGGCTCAAGGGACGCACCACAACGGGGTGGCTCGGGGATTGGTGGGAGTGAGGGATATGGGGCGGGATGTGGGCGGGCTTGGGAGGTGGTCATACGGCCACCTCCTAAGCCTGTCAGTGAGGCCACGAGGCCCCAATTCAGGCCGCACACTCTCCTCGGCTCTGTGCCCATTCTTTAGCAGGTGCAGATCCGAGGAGCGCCAAGGGGAGGCTGGAGCTGCCCCTACGGTAAGGGAGCACACGTTCCCTTGCCACGGGAGGCTCCAGCCTTCCCCCACCCAACGTTGGATATGGCGCTGGCTGGCCGGCCTTGCCATTCCATCGCTGGGTAGAATTGCGCCTCCAGTGGAAGAGTGGAAATATTTGAAATTGATTGAATACCCCTGTCTCTCAATTCTCCATGTGATACATAGAACATGGATACCTGGTGGATGAAATGAGTAGTTATGCCTTAATACAATATACTGATTAGACTTGGAGAAGAGCATGATCTGCTTCTTGGATTGTGCCCTTCTTCCTGATGAATTAACTAAGGGGAATTGAACAAGCAGCAGAACACTATGACTTCCTTTGCTTTCTTTCCCCCACACGATTGCACCAAATAGCGCATACCTACTCCAGGGATGTAGTAGTGATGATGATGATGGGAAGTGAGGGAGAGGAACAATGCATATGCAGAATCATGTTCAAATAAATCAGACCGCTTGCATGATGCTGTAAATGGCTCCTAGTAAGCCTCCAAGGCAATTGCACTGGGAAAAGCATGCAGTCCTACAGCCTTGCCATCTGCATTTTTTTGTCGGAAGAGATTTCTCAGTGGGAATGGAATATATTGTTTGAAGTTTTCATTGTATTTCGTGACTCTTGCTTTCAGTGCCTGCTTAGACGACTCGGTCTGAAGGTGCCAATTGTTGAAGAAATAAAGCAGCACCAAAGAAGATGCAGTAGGAGAGGAATTCAAATGTGCAGCAGAACCCTGCTCTTGCCATTCATTTCTTTTTTCAGGCTTACAGATTTATAGGCTACTTTACAAAGCAGGAACCTTGTGAAAATACAGTCATTTATCTCCCAAGAGTGCTCAGACACAGTAGTGGTGGGGACCACAAGCCTGCCAGAAGTGAGACGAGACCATTTTCCATCTCAAGTAGTTCATGCACTTTTCCTTAGAAGCACTTTTACGCCACTCCCTGAACACAGAGCAAACACACATAATAGCTGTCCTTTCAAAAGCAGCAATCCATAATGTACAACAGGTAGCACTCGATGACAACCTGGAATTATTGCAAAAATAGGCATACAGATAAAAACGTGTCATTAACATGAGTTGGTGATGTGATTTTTCATCTGTAATGTTTGCTTCTCCATTGCATCATGTTTCTGTTTCACCAGTTTTAGATGCATTTACTAAAATAATGCATAGAATGTGCAATACAGGGTTAGTACAATACTGTACAATACAGGGGTAAGGGGTGATTGTCGTCATCGTCATCATCATAGAGAACAACCAAGGCAAAGATCCTTTGGGACTTCAGATTGCAGATAGGCAGCCTAATCCTAGGAGGCCAGGGCCACATAGGAGCAGCAGTACCAAAATAGCTACTGCTGCATCCTACAGTTGCGGCAGCAGCCATAAAAAGCACCTCAGGGGGAAGGGGACATTCATTCCCTTCCCCAGGTAAGTTCTCAGGCCTGCCAATGGGCCTCCCAATGTCTGCACCAGTTATTTTGCCGGCGCAGACCTGAAGGACTCAAGGTCGGACCTGAGGGACTCAAATCCTGAGGGTCGAGCTGAGTGGCCCAACACAGAGATAGGATCCAGTGGTGGAGGCCATCATTGGTCCCACCTCTTCTCTGCCCCCCTCCTGCCCAGTTCCACCCTCTCCATGTCCTCCCCCTGTTCCAAAAGAGCTCTCTGCTGGCAGCAGTGTTACTGCTGGATGGAGCCACACCAGCTCCTCCAGGTTCTGGGGCCTGGCACCGGCCGGGCACCGGTCATAAGCCCTTACTGCTGCTGCCAGAAGTGCCTTACAGCACTTTCACAACAATGGTGTCATCAGTAAGGGCTTACCACCAGTGCGAGCATCATTAGGATTGGGCCCTGATAAACATCTAGAACAGTTATTCCAAAACTGTGGGTGGTGGGTCAGTCCAGTGGGTCGCAAGCCAATTTCAGGTGGGTCACAAAGCACCCAGGGTAGCCATATTGAAATATGGGAAGATGGGATACTGGAAAGGGGGAGAAGCATGTGGTTATTCTGCTTGTGTCTGATACACTTTGCTATTGGAAAACGGCTGAGAAATCACCCATTGCTGCATTCTCAGTAAAGCAACAGGCTCTTGCATCACAATGACGGCACTTCCGGCCATGATATCACATCCAGTGGATCCCAGGCCGACGGTCATGATAAAAGGTGGGTCCTGGTGCTAAAAGGCTTGAGAACCACTGATCTAGAACTCACTACACCAGCTATAAAAGTAGTTGATTAAAAAAAAAAGTGAGGCTAATTGATATTGCAATCCCAGATGACACTAGAATTGAAGACAAAGAACATGAGAAGACCTGCAAATAGGACTTGGGCATCTCTGGGAGAAGGTCAATATTGTGCCAATTGTCATCAAACTCCTTGGAGCACTGCCTAGAAGTTTAAAGAAATACCTCAACATTTTTGGCCTTGAGCAAATCACACCAGCTCAGCTCCAGAAATCAAAGCTACTTGGAACAGCGAGAATTCTATAGCGACATCTCTGTGATTTCCAGGATCTTGGCTAGATTATGGTGGTGGTGGTTAATCACAACTGCTTTTGATTCTACTCTTTTACTCTTGCAGCACCCCCTTCCGAAGCCAGGGCAGGCGATCGCCGTGGCCTGGCCTCGGAACAGGCTGCTTTGCATCGCGGCTAGATGTTGCAAGGCAGCCCCGCCCCCTTCCAAGGCCGGGGCAGGTGAGCCAATGAGCTTCTTCCCATGGCACCAGTGACGTCTCGGGAAGGAGCTCATTGGCTCGATTGCGCTGCCCTCGGCAGCCTGTTTGCCACTGGGCTGGGTGTGCTTGAGGCCCAGCACCAAACATGGGGACATTGCACTGTGTGGGGGTGCCTGTCATTGGGGGTGCAAAGCACCCCCAGAAAATTATTGTGGGTGCGGCAGCATACCAGCGCCCACAGAGTTGGTGCTAATGGGTAAGGGAATGTAGTTCCTTTACCTCGGAGCTGCACTGCCGTTACCCTGGTACTGAAAAGTTGGTTAGGACTGTGCCCTAAGAGTCTAAATTGTATGTCAAATGGGGTGGAAAAAATGTGGTAGGATAGGCTTGTGCCCAGGCTGACGCAGAGCAGTTTTGGCTAGAATATGTTTCCTTTAAGTAATATATATGACGTGGCATTGAAATGATCCCCATGTCTGCACTGAGCTGTCTGATTTAGGATTGTTCATATATAACTTGCCCCATAGTCAGAATTGACTATATTTATCTCAATTTCTCCCCCCACTTCCCCTGAATCACCCTGAAGTTTTCCATTCAAAGTGTCAAAATATATGTACGGAGCTGTAACTCATGTCATTTGACACTGTACATGCCACAGCTTGGCTTGATTTTCTTATTGTTTGTTTGACAGGGCTGCACCAAAAAAGAAAAAAAGAGAGATATAATTCTGATCTGCTTTATCTGGCCTCTTGATAATAACCTTGCTATTTCTCGAGAAGCAGGGGGCCTCTTTGATTTAAGTGTCTTTCCAAAAAACGTCTGTTCCCTCCCCCATACACATGACCCCAAGCAGTGCCAAGGAATACTATGTTCTGAAATGGAACAATAGAAAGGGAGTGGAGGTCTTTGGAGAATCAAAAGAGGGGAAAAGGTTTTGGAAACAGAATGACATTGCTATGCATGGAGCAAGTAGGCTTCCTGGCTTATATGTTCATTTTTAATTCATTTAAGTAGCTGTTCTGCTGCACTATGCTTGAGTGACACAAGCAGGGAACGCTCAGATTCAAAAGAATGCTTCCCATAGCGCCAACACGAAAATTATTCTTTTAAAAGATGTATAACCATGGAGATAGGATATGTCTTTTATAATGGTTTAAGAACGTAAGAAGAGCCCTGCTGGATCAGGCTGAAGGCCCATCTGGTCCAGCTTCCTGTATCTCACAGTGCCCCACTAAATGCCTCAGGGAGCACACAAGACAACAAGATCCCTGCACCCTGTTGCCACTTCCTTGCACCTGGCATTCTGAGGTAGCTCACTTCCAAAAGAGTGATGACAAAAGCCATCTCTGCTTTGCAGGAAGGCAGGAAGTAAGCTCACCGGGGGATCAGATGCTTTGCCAGCATCAGCTCTCCTTACATCTCCGCTTGAAAGAATCTCAGATGTCAGGATTCCAAGCCCTGCTGCAAGTCAGAGAAGACACTGCTTGCACACAAGTGGACCAAACAACTGACTTGGTTTAAAGCAGCTCTTTAATGTCCCCTACCCACCTGAGACAAGCTTATGACACCAGCAAAACTAAAACCCAAAGACAGGGCCGGCTCTAGGACTGGCGGGGCCCAGTGTGGGGCATTCCCACAGGGCCCTCACCCACCCCGCAGGGCTCCCGCCCCCCAAGCTCCCCCCCACCCATTTTTGGTGCTGCACATGGCACCTGGAAATAGTTGGTGGTGACATGATGATGTCACTGCCAACTGCTTCCAGGAGGCCCATTTTGGGCAGTTTGGAGGCAGGAGCAGTTTGGAGGGCCAAAGGTAAAGCTGCTCTGCTCAGCCCACTGACTTACAGTTCATAGAGATCCCAGCTGCAGCAATAGGCAAAATGTTCACTGCGCTGGTGCGGGGCCCCTCAAAGTGCAGGGCCCAATGTGACGACATTGGTCACATTGGCTTAAGGCCAGCCCTGTCCAAACAGCATTCACAGT
The DNA here is from genome assembly GCA_029204185.1 of Lerista edwardsae. Taxonomy (NCBI): domain Eukaryota; kingdom Metazoa; phylum Chordata; class Lepidosauria; order Squamata; family Scincidae; genus Lerista; species Lerista edwardsae. The sequence continues at coordinate 6,757 of JAJKFI010027512.1, forward strand.
TGCGATACCAGTGCATGGGTATGGAGGAGGATTCCATGCTTTCACCAGCAAAATATTGATCGGTGATTTTCCTGCAACAGTTGTGATGGGGGCAGGGGGGGAACATGGGGGTGGGGTGGGAATATGGGCCTTGAAATACATGATTAAAACATTATGCATTTATTGCACAATTAGACATTTGTCTGGTAAAGTCCTTAATTAAGGTATGTGTAAAAACACCACCACCACATCTTTGGATGCCAAGCACTGATTCACTGTTTGTGTTCTGCTCAGTGTGTTTGTTTTGCATGTTTAATGGATAAGGAGAATTATATGGCTATACCTGGCTTTTACTTTTGATTATTCCTCTTGTCTGTCAAATCGCATCTGTCAAACTGTGCAGAATTTATCAAGGTCTTCATGCGTGTGTTCTGCATTTTCTATTGTATGCACATCATTTTTTTCATATTGTTGCATTTGGCAAAGCTGTGAACATACACAAAAAAATTGGGACAAAACTGTACAATGACATCTGCAGTATTTCTTGGGATATTTGGTGGCAGACATAAGATTCCTTATCCTTCAAGTGTGCCTCCAATGTACCGAACAGGAGAAGGGCACATCCGTCCACTGGGTCCACCCTGCAACAACAAACGAAGCCAGGCTTCGGGTGTGTGTGTGTGAGTGGCCACAGGAGAAGGGTTTCTGAGGGAAAATGGCAGACAAAGGAAGGATTGTGCACTCTCCACCTTTCTTGTTTCTCTCTCTCCTGAAAACAGCCTCTCTTTGCACATCAGAGGAAGGCACAGTATTAGGAACATCTGGGTTGCTTACACACTTGTCGCCCAGTCCTAACGAACCCACCTCACTGATGCCAGCATGCCAATCGAGCATACCCTTCATCCTGGGGGAGTCCCAGAGTTCTCGAGCTAAGGGAACAAATGTTCCCTTACCTAGGGGCAATCTCCACTGCCCAAAGGGGTTTCCTTGTATCTGCACCAGCCATTTTAATCTGTTGTTAGGCATAATGTCACAACCAAACACATGGGGTGGAAATGTTGAGAAACAATGCGGGGGCAGAGATGGAGGATCAGCTGAATTAGCAATGTTGGTAATACATTAGTGGCAGAAGTGGAGCGTCAGTGGGATGTGGGGTGGTGTCAGCTATGGGCACTGTCGGAGGTGTGGGCACTCTGGGCACCAGTTGAAGTGGCGAGGGAGAAAAAGCGGAAGCAGAGTGTGGCCCGCCCAGCCACCCTTCCTTGCTTCTGTTCGGCTTCAAAACAGAGCTTTTGTGAATGCTGGGGTTGGAGTGGGGTGGAACAGGGGGCACGGTGACACGGGGGATGTCACTACATTGCCCTGTTTCAGGTGCCGTCAGAGCCTGTACTGGCTCTGATAAGCATTTTTTCTGATGATCAGGAATATTACCAAAAAATTTACAACCACCCACATGATTTTACGATCTTGGAGGCACGCTTCATACAGAATCACGTGACTTGGAGAGTCTGTATGTGGAAAGTTTGGGTTTTTTCCAGCCAATGGGCTGGAAAAATGGGGTATTCTACACTTCAGCAAGTCAGAGCATTATGACCTAATTTCAAAAAGAAAAGCTAATTCCCTGAATGACAAGCTCTTTTTTTATACCATCTCCTCTGTAAGTCACAACTCCTATTGACTCCTTCTATTCCAGCCTTCTCTTACTTTTGTATGTCTGTAATGTAAAATGTATTTCTGTAACCCCGTCAGAAGACTCTAAACATTTAAAGGCTCTGACCCAGTATGAAATGGGTTTTTAGAAGATAAAATCTATGAAGATGTAAGGTATGATAGCATGAAGAAATTTTTTTTTCTTATTCACAAGGGTATATCTGTCCAATTAAGTGCTTATATAATTTTAATCGCCCTGCCCTGCCAGCCTACGAGACATGTCATGAAATCCCATAAACATTAGGCATTCACAGGAGAAACTCTCTCTCTCTCTCAGTGTGTGTGTGTGTGTGTGTGTGTGTGTGTGTGTGTGTGTGTGTGTAACTCTTTGCTTAAGGATTTGCTGAAATACCGATCATCAAAACAGCTGTGTCAATGCAGGCCACATTTATGCCCATTTGCATAATTTACCCTGAACAGCTTGAGTTCTTTCAAATCTGCACTGTCGGAGCACTTTTGACATAGCAAGTAAAGAGTTTTAATGCTTTTCAAAGTTAAACACATGCTTAAGTTCTTTAACCATCGGGAATAAAGTGGTTGGGATCACACAAGATCTAAGAAGAATACACGCACCCCTTCTGCCTGTGGCAGCCTTTAAAAAAATATTAATATTATTCGGCTTGTGGCAGCTCCAGGCTCATGTTGAACAGATCATGGGAACAATTTGCCTCGAGCAAGAGGGAAATGTTCCTTGCCGAAGCTGATGGATGCAACCTCGACAAGCTGCACAGACGGGGAAGAGAGTGGCAGTAGCTGTCATAAGAAGAGCAGTTCTGCACATTGGCCATGAAAATGAAGGGGAGAAACTGGTCGTGTTTCTATCTGTTGAAAATGTTGTACCACCCACAAACACAAATGGAAGCCCAGTGCAGGTGCCACTCTTTTAGGGGGCAGGGCACACACCCCACGAAAACTATTTTACGGATGATTGCATTGCAAATCAATTGATCCTTTATCATCTGCTCCTGTTTTGAGTCATGGCGTGGTGAAGATAGCATGAGACAATTGCAATAGAAAACTGACCTTGGTGAAAGCAGCAGATACAGCAGCCTATTGAAGCTACTTTAGGATTTACGGAATCTATTTTAGATTCTTCCATGAGAACTGTTACAAAGGGTGGCTATGAGCAAGGCAACCCAAGATGCTTCCGGTAGGAGCCGTAACTGCTATTTGTCATAGACAGTCATAGGCATACATGAGCTTTCTATGTAGTCATGGCTGCCCGAATGGTGTCATGGCCATGTAACCGTATGCTATGCTGCTCCTAATTTTAAAACATTGAGAGGCCAATCCTATCCAACTTTCCAGTGCCGATGCAACTGCATTGCATCCCCAGAGTCAGGAAGCAAACATACCCTTACCTTAAGAAGGTCTCCATGGCTGTCTCTCCCCCCCCCCCACACACCCTGCTGTGTAGGATGCAGTGCATGCAGTGTTGGCACAGCTGCACCAGTGCTGAAAACTGGATAGAATTGGACTCTGAAGCTGCAGTCCTATACACATTGCCATGGGAGTAATAGCGCAATCCTAACCTGGAGTTAGGCCAGCAAAGTTTGGCCAGCATAAGGGACACCGTAAAGTATGTTTGGACCACTTTCGGAGTCAGAGAGGCCAGCATACAGATGTGCGCCAACCTCCCTGACTCCACGAATGGTCCAAAACACTTGAAGATGGCCCTTGGGCTGGCCAAACTTTGCTGGCCTAACTTATGCCGGCCTAAATCCAGGTTACGATTGTGCCCTAAGTCCTATTGAATGTAATGAGCATTCCTTCCTTCTGAGCAGACATGCATAGGATTGTGCTGTAAGGAACCCATAATCTTTCTTCCATGGCTGCTTTGAACAGTAATTTATGGTCTGACTCTGATGAAGGGGAAGTGATTGGATTAAAAGGAGCAGCCCCAGTGGTGGGATTAAGGGGAAATGGGGGGGGGAACGGCGTTCCACTAGTTCCAACGCTGGCTGGCTCTGTGCACTCGCTGACGTCAGCTTGTTTTTCTCTGTGTTTTTTTTTTTACTTGTTTTGCTTGGGTTGTGCGCGCGCTCCGCCCCCAGTTCTGCAAGATTTGAATTGGAGGCTTGGCGCATGAGCGCTGTAGGCAGCAGCCGTTGCCTGCACGTTCCCAGAACGAGGCAGGCATCAGTGGTAGTGCGAGCAGCAGCAGCAGCAGTGGAAGATCGGTGGCGGGAGACGGCAGCAGGCAGCAGGTAGGCCTGGGCTCCCTCCGTGGAGTGGCCTGCCTTCTCCCCGTTCCCCCTGGTTCTCACCGCACCCCCTCCCTCCCGCAAGAGTGAAAAAAAACACCCAGCCGGCTCCCTCCATGGTGTGCTGGCCTGCATTCTCCCGTCCGTTCCCCCTCCTTCTCCCCCCCCCCCCGCAAGAGTGAAAAAAAACCCAGCCGGCTCCCTCCTTGGTGTGCTGGCCTGCATTCTCCCCCTTCATTCCCCCTGGTTCTCACTGTCTCCTCCTCCCTGGTTGCTCTGGTTTTTTGGGCTGGCTAGCCCTCGTGCAAATGCTCAGATCCCTGCTCAGACGGCTGTGGGGTGGCTGCTCTGGTTCTTGGGGCTTGCTAGCCCAC
>JAJKFI010027525.1:0-14704 GCA_029204185.1 Lerista edwardsae
GTTCAATGAGTAGTGCATATTAGCTTTTTACTCATTAGTTTTTTTTTCATGTGAGACTCAGGAGCAAGAAGATCACATTGTGTAAAATGCTCCTAATCTAATTAAAACTGTGTTTTATGCTGCCATTTAACAGACAGTCAGAATGGAAGCTGATCTCAAACTAATGGACAAAACAGTTGTGTAAGCTCTACACAACTCTAGAATTTTGCCTCCGCTTGGGTGAAAGGGGTAGTATTGAAATGATCTATCTCAGTGGTTCTCAAACTGAGGGTCCATGGCCCACGAGTGGGTCACAATCCAATTTGTGGTGGTTTGCAAAAAAAGACAGGTTAGATGAGGCAATGTGCACCAAGGGTTAAAGAACCTGTTACTTGAACAGCTGGTAAAGTGACTTTTTTTAGATAGGTCCAAATGCTAAAAAGAAATTATTTCTTTACCCAGCGTGTAATTAGTCTGTGGAACTCCTTGCCACAAGATGTAGTTATGGCACCTGACCTAGATGCCTTAAAACGGCGATTGCCAGATTTATGGAGGAAAACTCCATCACAGGTTACAAACTATGTCCAGTTTGAGATTAGCTGGTCGTTCATCATGAGGGCCGGGCAGGAATTTTTTTTCTGTCGTCTGAATTGGCTGTGGGTGGCAGGTAGTTTTTGTTTTGCCTACCCCAGGCTCACGAGGGAGGTATTGTGTGTTCAGTAGGTTTCATGAGTTAAAAACTGGTCACTTGTGTTTAATAAAGTTAAACCCCAGTCTGGTGTCTTCCTTGGGGGTGGTGCAAAGGTAATAGGCTACCTCAGAATGCCAGATGCAGGGACTGGCAGTGAGATACAAGTATCTTGTTGTCTTGTGTGCTTCCTGAGGCATCTGGTGGGCCACTGTGAGTTACAGGAAGCTGGACTGGATGGGCCTCTGGCCTGATCCAGCAAGACTTTTTCTTATATAAAGTTAGAGTTAGCTGGGCTAATCTGCTGTGATCAAACAGATTTGTTTGCACCTAACATTTCACCCTCTGCTGTGGTGAGCATTTGCAAGGGCTGGAGGCACATGTTAACTTTAAAACTACCAAGTGTAACTTTCAGTATCATTTACAATTTACCTTGTACTTTCAGCTTAGATACTGACAATAAATAACACTTGTCACACGGATGTGTGCCGGCCCCTCGCTGATGCCGAGAGTGATCCAAACACACTTTACAGTGTGTTTGCAACTCTCCTGAGCTGACACAGAAGACTTGTGCCAGCCTAACTCCGGTTTAGGATTGAGCTCTAAAATAAACGAGGATTTCAACATACTGAGACATAATCATGGCTACATTTTCATTCCCCTACTATGGAAACAAAACAACATCCTCGGCCTGCCAAAAATTAATAAGTCCACAATACAGTGTCATTTATATAAGGTAATATATTGGAGAGAGAGAGAGAGAGAGAGAGAGAGAAAGAGAGAGAGAGAGAGAGAGAGAGAGAATGAATGCTTACAACAGACCTGATTTCTTTTTGCAAAATTCTGGAGACTTGCAAAGCAAGTTGTCAGTTGCAGAAATCTTCACCATCAAGCGAGGCTGATTAATATTTGAACAAATCCCCTATCTGTACATTGGCAGGCCAGTGTGTGCAAATTAGATAGAGCACATGTGAGAGAGATTAAGCATCCAGTACAACGGGGAGATGACAGATAGGACTTCTGCCTCTAGCCTAAGGGAAAAGGCCCGCCCATGTACAGTAGCAACATACACCTTGAAGTGGCACACAAAGCTCTGCTGCCTGTGTCACAAGCTCTACTACACCCATGCCCTAAATCTTTACAACAGTTAAGCCATTTACCCGCATCATAGCCACTATGCTATTACTGTATCCTGCCCAAGAGGCAGGGTATTAATGCTGTTTAGAGAGATAATATGAAATTGCTTTTTTAAAAAGCAAACTATTTTTTTTTTAATCATTTTACCACTTTTTTTTTAAGCTCCCCTGATTAAAAAAACACACACACAACCCTTTTGGAACACTGTGGCATTTTTCACACACTCATTTTGCTCCCCTTCTCCGTTATGTGATTAACAGCTTTATTAATTTAACAGTTCCTTCTTTAAGAGGATTGGGTCAGATTACGGGTTGGATCTTGGATAGAGGCACTGACGGCCGTGCGCACAGAGAAAGGTAATGTAAGCTCATCATAATGTAACAACTTCACGCAGTACTTAATATAATTGCAGGAATGCACAATGGAAGTATTCTTCCTAAACTAATCAAACCATTAAAACGTCGGCTCCAAACCCAGACGCATGATGTATAAGCATATGTATGGCTGGCACACAGTCAAGTCAAGCGGGATCCCACAGAATCTCCTTGATTTATTAAGTCCGACTGACTTCTTTCCCTACACTGCCCCCCTCCTCGTTTTTCAAGGCATACAATTGCAGCACAAAAATGGCACGCTGCCAGTGGCTGTAATCTATGGCACAAAGTAGGCTCTTGTCAAACAATTTCCCCCATTATTATAAACAGTGATTTTTTTTTCTGTTTAAATCCCGAAGATTCAAACATGCTTTGCAGAGCTTCTCAGCCTTCTTGCTCTAACCCAGTGGTTCCCAAACTGTGGGTCAGGACCCACCAGTGGGTCGCGAGCCAATTTCAGGTGAGTCGCGAAGCACCTTGAAAGTATGGGAAGATGGGGTGTTGGAAAGGGGGAGAGGTGCATGGTTGTTTTGCTTGGGTCACGGTTGTAAATAGGCTTTTTTCTTTCTGATTCACTTTGCTGCTGGAAAATGGCTGAGAAATAACCAAACTTCTTTCTGCATTGTCAGGAAAGCAGCAGGCTCTGGCATCACAATCAGTAGTGTCATCCGGCAACGAGCTGCCGGAAAGCTAGGCGGGACTTACTGCTTGATTGACAGGCTGTCCGTGACGTGTCGCCGCCTGCCCGCCTGCTGCGTGGGCTCCCTCCGGTTGGCGCGCCCCTCCGCTGCTTGCCCAGGCACGCCCCCCAGGCAAGCGGGCACCCCCTCCGAAGCCAGGGGTGCCCGCGCAGTGGGCGGGCAGGCGGCGACATGTCACGGACGGGCAGCCAATCAGGCGGTAAGTCCCGCCTAATCGTTGCCGGATTACACCGCTGATCACAATGATGGCACTTCCGGTTGGTCCCAGACTGTCATTTGAAAAAGTGCATCCCAGTGCTAAAAAGTTTGAGAACCAGAGCTACAGCCAATTGAATGAGCCCACCCTGCTTCCTCTAATTCCCCTACAGTGTAATCTCTGCTAATCTCTGCTTCCCCCCCCTCTAGACCGAAGTCAAAACATTCCATGAGAGTCAACGTACAGACTGATTATTCAGCAAGCAGGAAGCCTGTGTCACAATCTGACTAACATTTCTGAAGTTGCTCTGCATGTCCTCTCCTAACAAAAGCCAGGCACAGCTTTTGATAATTTAGGAAGGGGGGAAAAAAAAAGGAAACGCCAAAAACATGAACTGCCAAGAGACAACTTCATGGGAACAGCCACTTCTTTAAAAGGCTGACATAGATTAAACCTGACTAAGAGAATAACCTCAATTTCCCCATGTCTTGAGGTTATGGGAATTGTGGGTTCTAAAGCTGCTTATTCTCAAAAGTGTTGTGCAGACTCAAGATCATTTTACATGGCTTAGGCTGCAATCCTGTATGGACATACGATGATCCCATTAAGTGCAAGGGGGCTTAGTTCTTGGTAGACCTGCATAGGACTACATTCTTAGTCAGCGATTTACTGACCTTGTGGGTGCAATTGTAACACAGAATTAGTCCGGAATGAGGAACTTCTGCCGGTCCAGGTGTGTTGCAAACACACCATAAAGTGCATTTGGACCACTCAGAGTCAGGGACAGATGTGTGCTGGCCTCCCTGACTCCAAGAGTGGTGCAAATGCATTTTACGGTACATTTGCAATACTCCTGGGCTGGCACAAGTCCCTTGTGCTGGCCTAACTCCAGGTTAGGATTGTGCCCCAAATCAGGTTCCCTTTTCACACATAAAGTAGGAGAGCTGCTTTCCTACGGTCAGACCCTGTAGTCTGATCCCAACCTTTTGGGAAGCACATGCAAATATCTGCCATAGAAGATAGTTAACTGTCACTTTTAAACCCGGGTGAAAGATTGAGTAGAGGATGACAGATACATAATTATTAAAAATACAGGTCCACGGATGTATCCTCTCCCATACAATGGGGTGTCAACTGGATGCGTAAGACACATGGAATTGGTATCACCTACATAGTTGCATTATTCATATCTACTTCCCAGCAGTGTGAGACTGCACCGTGAAAAGTGGGTGTAGTGAAAAGCTTCACTACACCCAGTGCTTGTGTTAAGCAGGTCATGCTCTCACTCAGAATGGTTACACAGGTAGATGGTTATACCGTTGGTCCTCTTTATATACGAACTCTCTACCTGCAAATTTGTTTATCTGCAAGGGGCAGAAGTGCTACTTTCCTAGTTATCTACATCTCGTTATCCTTGTAAGATTGCTGAGGGAGGTGGTGGCTTCTCCTTCACCGGAAGCTTTCAAGCAGAGGCTTGACAGGCACCTGCTGGAGATGCTCTATACTAGGAGAACCTCCTGCTACAGGCAGGGGATTGGACTAGATGATTAGATGGTTGGACAGGTCCCTTCCAATTCTATCATCCACTATGCAGAGACCTTCCAAAGGCTACCAGGACCTTCAGAATGGTAACTAGCACTTACCTGTGACCAGCATGGACCCCTTGAACATGGCTGGTGGATGCTTCTGCTGTCTATTTTAGACAGCAGAACGCCAGCCATGTTCAAGGGGTCCATGCTGGTCGCAGGCGCCGTTCGGAAGCTCCCTGCAGCCTCTGGAAGGTGTCTGTAGCATTTAGAGATCTTTTGGAAGTTCCTGCTGCACCCTGCTGGCTTCCTGAGGGAGTCTGCTGGATTATTCTGATGGCAGACAAGGTATCCTTTGCACCTAACTCCACTGACTCCACAGGATCAATGGTTTGTTGTCTGCGAATTCGCTACCAGCAAAGATTTCCAGGAAGCCAATCCCAGTGGATAATGAGGAATAATTGTACTTTTGGAGTGGGATTTTTTTTTTTACATTCTCAAAAAAAAGATGGGAACTGTACCAAGTTACTCCAAGTAGAATCACCAGCTGGCAAGTTTTTCTGGGCCTCAGTAGAGGAAAATGAAATGGCACTGTGGATGTACTGCCAGATGCTGCTACACCCAGGGCTATCCCAAGATCTCTTGATACCAAAGCATGCCAAATGCTGCCCCCCCCCCCCCCGCTTACCCGATGATGTGCCGGCATCTATTCTTTCCACTCTCCAATTATTTTACTTCATTTCCAGTATTTTACCTTGAATTGTTTTTTCACGTATAAACACCCAGTTAGCATATTTACATAATATTTTATTTATTTATTTATTATTAGATTTTTACCCCGCCTTTTGTGCCCGGAGGCACCCTTCACCTGATGAGCACTATGAATATGTTAATTCCTTTTGGTCAGATTCCCTATGTTAACAGAGTTAATTATCCCTCACGTAGCAATTTTAATTGCCCTAATTGTTGTTCAGTCTATAGCGGGCTCACTCTCATAAATTATAACTGTACCATCATTCCATTTTATAGATAGGAAATTGACCGACCAACCAACCAACAATATTTATATACCACTTTTCAACACAAAGTTCACAAAGCGGTTTACAGGCAAATAATAATAAAGTAGGTTGAGTAACTTGACAGGGGCCACAAGAAAAGGCCACAACCAATACAGAACTTTAGTTTAGGCATCCCAAAGGATGGAGCCATTGGTATGCTACTTTCTGGGTTTTTAAAGAGCTGTATAGGACGTGGTGGCGCAGCGGGTTACTCCGCTGTTGCTGGCCTTTCCAACCGGAAGGTTGGGAGTTCAAGACTGCGCGACGGAGTGAGCTCCCGTAGCTTGTCCCAGCTCCTGCCAACCTAGCAGTTCAAAAGCACCTAAGTGCAAGTAGATAAATAGGGACCACTTCGGTGGGAAGGGAACGGCATTCCGTGCGCTACGGCATAGAGTCATGCCGGCCACATGACCACAGACGCTTGTCCTTGGACAAAACGCCGGCTCTACAGGCTTTGAAACGGAGATGAGCACCGCCCCCTACAGTCGGTCACGACCAGACCGTTAGGTCGTGGGGAAACCTTTACCTTTAAAGAGCTGTAAGGAATTGTGAATAATGTGTGTGTCCGTCCATCCCACACTGGACTTCAAATCTGTATATGGGAATCTGCCCCTCCAAATGTGTCTTTTGAATTACGAGTATTCACCAGATACCAATTTACACAAAACTCAGTTTTCTAGGGCAATCTTTCAACACTCCTTCCAAACTCTAGGGAGTATTGAGTTGCTGTCTTTTCACGGCCTGCCACACTTCCAAGTGCAGCTGCAACTCTGTTCTGGGTTCTCAGATGACCGACGTTTTCCATGAAGGGCTTTTGTCTTAGTGTTTTGCATCAGCTGGAAAGTTGCAGATTGGCTGCAGAGCCATTCTTGCAACAGAAGCGCTGCTCCACTGTGAAATATGTCACAGAGCTAGCAGCTATGACGTCTACTTCTTTTCACTCAGTAATTCCCATGAGACTAGGAGGAAGCAGGTTTCAGTGTGTGCCTGATACTTACTACTGGTGAGTTAGCTTTGTCCTAGCCTCAAGCTCCTGCATCTCGGGTATAAAAGCTGGGGTCCAGGGTATCTGAGGGACAGCCTCCTTCCATACAATCCTACCTGTACTCTCCAGTCATCTGAGAGGGCCCTTCTGACTGTGCCCCCACCAGGCGAGGTAAGAGAGATGGTGTCCAGAAACAGGGCCTTCTCAGTGGTAGCCCCACGGTTGTGGAACACCCTCCCCTTATAATTAAGAATAGCTCCCTCTTTGGCAATCTTTCGGTGGGATCATTTTTAAATTTTTAATTGTTTTAATGTTATGGTTTTAATTGTTTATCCTATTTTTATTGTTTGATTAAAATGTTTATATTAAAAGATTGTGAGCTGCCTTGGGTGCCCCAATATGGGCCAGAAAGGCGGGGTAGAACATAAGAAGAGCCCTGCTGGATCAGGCCAAAGGCCTATCTAGTCCAACTTCCTGTATTTCAGTGGCCCACCAGGTGCCCCAGGGAGGCATGAGACAACAAGATGCTTGCATCCTGTTGCCACTCCCTTGCACACGGCACTCTGAAGTAGCCCACCACCAATGTAAGGAGGTTGCACAATCCATCATTGCTTATAGCCCACGATGGACCTGTCCTCCAGAGATCCGTCCAATCCCCTCTTAAAGGCATCTAGGCCAGATGCCATCACCACCTCCTGTGGCAAGGAGTGCCATAGCTTAATTACCCACTGGGTAAAAAAGTACTTCCTTTTATCTGTTTTAACTCTCCCAACCCTCAGTTTTAGCGGATGCCCCTTACCTTGGTTCTGGTGTTTTGAGAGAGGGAAAAGAACATCCCTCTATCGACTCCATCCCTTCCGTGCATTATTTTGTATGTCTCAATCATGTCCCCCCCTCAGGCGCCTTTTTTCTAGGCTGAAGAGCCCCAAACTCTGTAGAGATCCTAGTATTATTATTAGGGAAGGTTTTCCAGTATGTGCCACAACCTCCTGTTCAGCTATTGCTTTTTGAAGACTTCCAATAACCTTTTCTGTTTCCATCCTTGAGTTCTTACTCAACTAAATATTCAGGAGTGCGAATCCATAGACAGCAGATGTGCCTGCCTCCCTGGTGGCTTGATGATGCCGATTAATTAGACTAGGACCAAAATGACACAGAAGACACACCTCGTGGAACATTTCTTTCTTCCAGGAAGGAAAGCTCTTTGAGGTCATAGCTAACATTATTATGGAAGAAGCAGACTGATAAGAAGGACCTTTGTGCAACATTTCCGTAGCATTACATTTTTCTCTCTTCCCTTTACTTCAAAGAACTGGACCACAAGTACAAAAGAGTAGCTGAAAAGGATAATAATCTACATTAAGCAACTTGAGTACGTATCCTTCATGTGGTTTGGTAACCAGCGAAGACAGACACATAGGCTAGCCTGACTACAAAATAATGGATTTTAGTATGAAGGTGACGGAGAAGGAATTCTAATGCAACACGCAAACAAGAGACTAAGAGTGGGAAGTATAGGTTAATTAGGAATAAGATTTAAAAAACTCACAGTGGTAAATGGAAACATCACTTCATTTCTCTGAGGGGCAATTCAGGGTTAACTAACACACATTCAGTAATCTTGAGAATGAGCCTTTAAACCCAGAGTGTTCATGGTAGAATTCTGGTGGGGAAAAAAAAGACATTTTTCTGGTCTACTTTAATCTGGAATAGGAAGAATGCTCTTTGATCCTACATCAGAAGACGGCAATGCAATTTTGAATGAGCTAACATGCAAATGCCAAAACCACAAGCAAGTGGCCTTGCTTTCAGCAGGGTTCAGTGAAGAGCAGACACTGTTCCAAGAGTTTAAAAAGATGTCCACAGTGATTATCTACTCAAACTCTTCTGTAGAATTTCTAGACAATCCCTTTCTGCCATTTGGCATCTCCGCACGGAACTTCCTAGGAAAGGATCATCTCAGAATGATGCTGATGTTTTTAGCCACTGTAATGCCACCAGATTTCTAGCAGTTTTGCACCAACGCTTCCAAGAAGAAAATCACGCCCCCATTCCCAACCCCCTCCCGACCCCTTTGTAAGTGTTTCAATCCAAGTAAGGCTAAATAATATTAAATTGCACTATACATAGTTCAGACACCAGAAAGCTTTGAGCGGGTTCTCACAACATCAACGGCTATCTGAAATCTTTGCAGGAGAATGGTTCCAAAAGGTATACATGCATGATCATTCTACTCCCACCCAAATCAACAGGAATGATATACACGTATTTGCTTAATTTGCTGCTTTGGAACACCAAACTGAGGCCCACCTAAGTCACTGTGTCTCCATCAGTGGCTACTCAGATATTTGTGGAAAGTCAATGATGTAGGAAGAAGGGGAGTGGCAACAGGATACAGGCATCTTGTTGTCTCATGTTCTCCTTGAGGCACCTGGAGGGCCACTGTGAGATACGGGAAGCTGGACTAGATGGGCCTTTGGCCTGATCCAGCAGGGCTCTTCTTACGTTCTTATGGACTAGAACTTTTCTACTCTTTGACCCCTGTATTTGTTATGCTGCCAGAAGGATGCAGTTTCTAAACAAGCACGTTCCATTTAGTTGCTGTAATTAAGAGCTGTCAATAAAAATAATCATCCATTAATCTGTCCCCCTTCGCTTAAAAAAAAAAGCACTATACAGGGGGGCCGTGTTATCCACAGATGACAGGCCAGCCCCACACCAAGCCCTCCGAGGCCGATTGTAGCTCAATTCTGGTTGGGTCTGGAAGCATTCTGAAGTCCACAGAGGCCACGCACATCTGCCCACAGCCTCTGCCAGCTTTAGGATGAAGTCCAAAGTCTAGAACGCGGTGCCCCAGCCGCATTCTTTCTGTTTGCTCGTGCCGGCCTTAAAGAGCCAGCACGAGCAAATAGAACGCGGCTGGGGCGCCACGTTCTGTTGGCTGCCGCCGGCCCTTTAAGGCCAACGGCAGCGAACAGAACATGGCGCCCCCGCCACGTTCTGTTCGCTGCCGCTGTCCTTAAAGGGCCAGTGGCAGCGAACAGAACGCGCCTCTTAAAAGGGGCGGGGCGCTATGTCATGACGTCACGATGTGACATCATGACGTTGCGTGCCCCTACGGGCGCATTTTCATTGGGCGCCATGGGCGCCCTTTCAAATAGATTCGCCCCTGATTAAAGGTGACTTCTGGTTTTTGGCAAAAGCCAGATTTGCCTTTAATTGGATCCAGGTGGCTTTCTGAGGCCTGTAGAGGACATGGGTGGACGCACAGCTCCAATCAGGTTCAGAAGGTGGTGGGCAGTGGTGTCATTCAAATGATTTAGGAACAGGAACTCACTTTTGAGTTCAAATTCAAATGTTGAAAAAACAAACAAAAACCCGGAAGCAGCCACGGAGCCTGTTAGGATCCGGAACGCCCGTTCTGGTCCGTTCCCCCTGAATGACATCACTGGTGGTGGGCTCTGGAAAACCATGGATTTGAATATCCATGGTTTTCCTTATCAACAGGGGTCCCTGGAATGGAACCCCTGAGGCTAATGAGGGCCCGCTGGTCTATGAAATACTTAAACTAGAAAAAACAGTGCTGATTTTTGAAGGGATCAAGCATGCAATGTTTAGGCAGCTAATGACTTCTTGTATGGCTATTATATGGATTACCACTGGATTTAGACTGTAATCCCGTGCGCATTTACCAGGGAGCAACAGCCTCTGAACTTAATGGGCTTACTCTCAGACATGCACAAGACTGCATTGGGCAATTCTAAATAAGACATGGCTGCTCCGGAAGCCAAACTTTATTGGGATATTTATGGGATAACCTCTTACGGGCAACTACAGGTTAATAGATCCAACAAGTTTAACAAACTACATTTGTTCACTCCACATATATTAAATGGTTTGTGTGTTTAAAAAGCAAGGCCCCAATGGCTTGATTCAACAATTTGAATTGTTTAATATCAAACAATTTGATAATAGTGCGATACTGCTGCACATTTTACTCTGTCTGGCTTGAAGGGGTTGTTATTTGAAACTGCATACTGAAAGAGGATTTCCACCGAAGGCCAAGTACTTATCCGACAGTTTAAGATGCTTAGTTGCATTTCCGTTGGACATGTTTCCTTATAATTAACAGAGCAAACTCCCTCACAGATAAAGCTATCAAGATTAGATAGGGAAGTGATCTTATCCCCTTTAACCAGCTATTAGCAGTCGCTGTTGCCAAATGCTAGACCACTGCCAAGTCTGACCACATCACCGCTTGCTTACCCAGGCAGAGCAAATGAGAGGTTTTCATGGAATGTAAAGCCATGACAGAGCCCTGGATTAAACGACATTAAACCACATTCTGGGTCCTGGGTCCTTATTCTTTTTTTTTTTCTTCATAAAGATGGAAATAAACAAGAGACTGTCCACATATCTGGCAGGACCAAACCAAAGTCCACTTAGCCCACTATTATTTGCAAGGATCCCAACAGCAGGCACCCTGGAAATGGCAACCTTCAGTTAAACATCTGGGTACTTGTATACTAAGCCACCTTACCTGGCAGCAGCACTCCAAGGCTCCAAGTGCAGATGTATCATAGTCAGGAGCCCATGGGATTAGAACCAAAAGACTCTCAGTTTGGGGGAATGGCAATCATCCCACATAGTCCTGCTTGTGACACAACTGGTGGGCCACTATGGATGCCAGACCAGATGGGCCTTTGGCCTGATCTAACAGAATTTTCCTTTTGTTGAGCCATCAGGCCACATTCTGAAGCATTTTTCCGGACAATGAGGATTCCAGATTCTGGGCTCCGCTCACTAAAACTGACCATTCATTGCCCTCCCCAACAGGTCCTTCAAGGTGCAAAAATGCTTCCTGATTCAGCTAGGCCAGTGGTTCTCAAACTGTGGGCCATGGTGCCCCAGGGAGCCACAGAAACCAACCAGGGGAGCCATGGAACCCTTGTGAAAAACCCAGCACACCATACAACCAGTGGTGTCATCTAAATGATTTAAGAACAGGTACTCACTTTTGATTGGCACGTGTCGGGACCCGCCCACCGGAAGTGACGTCATAAGCCAGAAGTGATGTCGTGGCAGGAAGTGACATGAAAAAAGCCCTTTTTGAGGCCTCAGATGATTTTAAACTGACCCAACAGTTGCAACAGTATTCCACAGCACCCCCAGAACAGGTTAAGGAGGCCTGGCATCATGTTAAAACCCCAGAGCAACTCATTTTTCAGTGGCAAGGAAAGGAAAGGCTCCGCTCGCTGCCTGCCTGCCTGCCTGGCTCTGAGAACATGCAGGCAACTCAAACATGCAGGAAATTCAAACGTTGCAGAGGGCGGAGTCAACGAGTGGGCGGGCGAATGGGCGGGGCCAGCTGTAATCCTAGAAACCGGTACTCGCGTACCCCCGCATGACATCACTGCATACAACATATAGGATTGTAGCTCTAATGGGGATCTGCAGTCAGTAGCCCAGTAGATCAAGGGAGCCACCAGTCAAAAAACGTTATTTGAACCACTGAGCCAAGTTATTATCTGGGCAACTGCTGCCTCATGATCTCTCCTTCACCCTGACCAGGATCCACAACTCAGTCCCGACAGCCTCAAACCTGCCTCCCAAGACCCTTCACCATTACTGAAGATAGCAGGGTGAGCATTTCCATAAGCGAGCCAACTCTGCCCCCCCTTGGTTAACTCCTTTTCACAACCTTTTGCATACACTCACAATCATGTTGACCTCCTTGAAATCACGTGTGGGTCATTCCGTGTCAAATCATCACACTTAAGGGCACTTTTCTACCTCACTTTCTTAGATTTTGGTGAAACTTGTTATACTTAAAGATCCTATGTAATTGTGGAAGGAATGCATATTTTTAAGTTTTTTAACTCAGAGAAAAAATATATTTGTCTAAAATTTCAAAATTTTATCAAAAAATGGCATGCTAGTGATCCTTTAACTAGTTGTACGTCAGACACCGGTTGAGATGTAGAGTTCGGAGTGGTCTCGTTTTAAAGCTCTTTCTATGGGCTTTCATATGATATACAACATAATGGGTTTAATAATTTCTTTAGTTAAAAAAATTCAATTAAAAACTTTAAAATCAATTTTCTCAAAAAGAGACATTTTTAAAATTTTGAAAAAAAATCTCAAAATTAGTTCATACTTGGGTTTAACTATATCCCAAAAATTATTTTGGGGTAATTATGGGATCATAAGATATGAGAGATCACACATACGTATGATCAAAAGAAAATAGAATTTTCAAATTGAACTTAATTTTTTTTTAATCTACCACATTTCTTTTACAGTATTTAGGAATGTTGATACTTTGTGTATTACTTTTCTCAGTTTGTTCTGTTGTGACCCATTTCATCACTGACACGACCAACTGCAAACATTTAAGACACAGTACATGCCAAGATAGGGGATGTGGTGGCACTGTGGGTTAAACCGCTGCTGCTGGCTTTCCGACCGGAAGGTTGGGAGTTCAAGACCACACGACGGAGTGAGCTCCCATTGCATGTCCCAGCTCCTGCCAACCCAGCAGTTCGAAAGCATGTAAAAATGCAAGTAGATAAATAGGGACCACTTCAGTGGGAAGGTAACGGTGTTCCGTGCACTACGGTGTATAGTCATGCCAGCCACATGACCACAGAAGCTTGTCCTCGGACAAATACCGGCTCTTTGGCTTAAAAACGGAGTTGAGCACTGCCCCCTACAGTTGGTCACGACTAGACCATTCGTTCATGGGGAAACCTTTACATGCCAAGATATATGAGCAGCGTTAGAAGAAAAATTAATCATGTAAATATACCCAGACATGAAGGCTGCACACCAGGACAGCCTTATCTCCCCATTTTCTTTTACAGTTGCCAAACAATCTCAAAAGAGGCAGGAAGGCATAATGTAGCCAGATCACAAAATATTGCTGGATTCATTAATCTGGGCATCCAAGATTTTAAAAGAGAGATTCCCTTATAAAAGAGAAAAATCAAAAGCCATTCTGAGATCAGACGACACACGAAATCATCCTCTCTTTGGCTTCCGTGGAGAGCCATGATGTTGTAAAACTTCCAACCCTTTTACAGATGGAAGCTGAAACAACAACATTTTTTCAATCTGGAAAAAAGCAACAAGGAAGGAGAAGTGCATGTGTAGATTCCCCGTTCTCATGTCTAGCCAGATCTATTTCAAGGCTTGCTGACATAATCAGGGGATGTCCAAGGTATTTTCACAGATTCTGACTCCACGAGGAGTAATGAAAATTTCCCTTGATTACACAAAGCATTCCAACATGTTTAGTGCTTTGTCTGTGAGCGCAATCCTATGCCTGCCTATTCAGAAAAGTCCCATTACAGTCAATGGAGCTTACTCCCAGGTAAGTGTGGATAGGATTGCAGCGTGAATTCAGCCTAGTCACACGGACAACTGTGGTCGTTCTCATATGAACAAAAGCAAGAAACATTAGGTTCTCCCTACAGGAATTTATACAGAAGCAGACACTTACTTTTGTCCATGCGTTATGTACAGGAGTACGTTTTTCCATTATTCTCATGTTGCTTTCAAACCAGAAGTCATCTCTCCTTCAAGAAAATAAAAGGTTTGACTCAGGAAGCCCCCCTATTTTCTTGGAAGCCCCTAAAAGCAGCATCGCTGAGGCTAATGTTCCAATTTGGTAGAGGCCAAGTTTTGCCCTTGGCCTATCAGTTGTCAAACATGGGTTAATACAACCACATGAAAAAGGTTGGGAGTCCATTTCCTTCCAGATCCCTACAGTTTTGGATTTGTTCCTTGACTCCCTAGGCCAGTGGTTTCCAACCTGGGGGGCATGACCCCCAAGGGAACAGCAAACCAATTCTCAATGTGTTGCGAAAAGCTTGGGTCAGCCATCTTAAATAACTGGGCACCACCATCTTGGAAGCTTCATTTTGGCTAGGGAAGAGGCTTCCCTGTTAAACTGCCACTTCCGCAATGCTTACGGCTGCGAGGGAAATTAGCCTTGCTAGGGGCTTGCCTTGGGTGTGTGTGTGTGTGTGTGTGTGTGTGTGTGTGTGTGTGTGTGTGTG
>JAJKFI010027527.1:0-14711 GCA_029204185.1 Lerista edwardsae
GTTCAATGAGTAGTGCATATTAGCTTTTTACTCATTAGTTTTTTTTTTCATGTGAGACTCAGGAGCAAGAAGATCACATTGTGTAAAATGCTCCTAATCTAATTAAAACTGTGTTTTATGCTGCCATTTAACAGACAGTCAGAATGGAAGCTGATCTCAAACTAATGGACAAAACAGTTGTGTAAGCTCTACACAACTCTAGAATTTTGCCTCCGCTTGGGTGAAAGGGGTAGTATTGAAATGATCTATCTCAGTGGTTCTCAAACTGAGGGTCCATGGCCCACGAGTGGGTCACAATCCAATTTGTGGTGGTTTGCAAAAAAAGACAGGTTAGATGAGGCAATGTGCACCAAGGGTTAAAGAACCTGTTACTTGAACAGCTGGTAAAGTGACTTTTTTTAGATAGGTCCAAATGCTAAAAAGAAATTATTTCTTTACCCAGCGTGTAATTAGTCTGTGGAACTCCTTGCCACAAGATGTAGTTATGGCACCTGACCTAGATGCCTTAAAACGGCGATTGCCAGATTTATGGAGGAAAACTCCATCACAGGTTACAAACTATGTCCAGTTTGAGATTAGCTGGTCGTTCATCATGAGGGCCGGGCAGGAATTTTTTTTCTGTCGTCTGAATTGGCTGTGGGTGGCAGGTAGTTTTTGTTTTGCCTACCCCAGGCTCACGAGGGAGGTATTGTGTGTTCAGTAGGTTTCATGAGTTAAAAACTGGTCACTTGTGTTTAATAAAGTTAAACCCCAGTCTGGTGTCTTCCTTGGGGGTGGTGCAAAGGTAATAGGCTACCTCAGAATGCCAGATGCAGGGACTGGCAGTGAGATACAAGTATCTTGTTGTCTTGTGTGCTTCCTGAGGCATCTGGTGGGCCACTGTGAGTTACAGGAAGCTGGACTGGATGGGCCTCTGGCCTGATCCAGCAAGACTTTTTCTTATATAAAGTTAGAGTTAGCTGGGCTAATCTGCTGTGATCAAACAGATTTGTTTGCACCTAACATTTCACCCTCTGCTGTGGTGAGCATTTGCAAGGGCTGGAGGCACATGTTAACTTTAAAACTACCAAGTGTAACTTTCAGTATCATTTACAATTTACCTTGTACTTTCAGCTTAGATACTGACAATAAATAACACTTGTCACACGGATGTGTGCCGGCCCCTCGCTGATGCCGAGAGTGATCCAAACACACTTTACAGTGTGTTTGCAACTCTCCTGAGCTGACACAGAAGACTTGTGCCAGCCTAACTCCGGTTTAGGATTGAGCTCTAAAATAAACGAGGATTTCAACATACTGAGACATAATCATGGCTACATTTTCATTCCCCTACTATGGAAACAAAACAACATCCTCGGCCTGCCAAAAATTAATAAGTCCACAATACAGTGTCATTTATATAAGGTAATATATTGGAGAGAGAGAGAGAGAGAGAGAGAGAGAAAGAGAGAGAGAGAGAGAGAGAGAGAGAATGAATGCTTACAACAGACCTGATTTCTTTTTGCAAAATTCTGGAGACTTGCAAAGCAAGTTGTCAGTTGCAGAAATCTTCACCATCAAGCGAGGCTGATTAATATTTGAACAAATCCCCTATCTGTACATTGGCAGGCCAGTGTGTGCAAATTAGATAGAGCACATGTGAGAGAGATTAAGCATCCAGTACAACGGGGAGATGACAGATAGGACTTCTGCCTCTAGCCTAAGGGAAAAGGCCCGCCCATGTACAGTAGCAACATACACCTTGAAGTGGCACACAAAGCTCTGCTGCCTGTGTCACAAGCTCTACTACACCCATGCCCTAAATCTTTACAACAGTTAAGCCATTTACCCGCATCATAGCCACTATGCTATTACTGTATCCTGCCCAAGAGGCAGGGTATTAATGCTGTTTAGAGAGATAATATGAAATTGCTTTTTTAAAAAGCAAACTATTTTTTTTTTAATCATTTTACCACTTTTTTTTTAAGCTCCCCTGATTAAAAAAACACACACACAACCCTTTTGGAACACTGTGGCATTTTTCACACACTCATTTTGCTCCCCTTCTCCGTTATGTGATTAACAGCTTTATTAATTTAACAGTTCCTTCTTTAAGAGGATTGGGTCAGATTACGGGTTGGATCTTGGATAGAGGCACTGACGGCCGTGCGCACAGAGAAAGGTAATGTAAGCTCATCATAATGTAACAACTTCACGCAGTACTTAATATAATTGCAGGAATGCACAATGGAAGTATTCTTCCTAAACTAATCAAACCATTAAAACGTCGGCTCCAAACCCAGACGCATGATGTATAAGCATATGTATGGCTGGCACACAGTCAAGTCAAGCGGGATCCCACAGAATCTCCTTGATTTATTAAGTCCGACTGACTTCTTTCCCTACACTGCCCCCCCTCCTCGTTTTTCAAGGCATACAATTGCAGCACAAAAATGGCACGCTGCCAGTGGCTGTAATCTATGGCACAAAGTAGGCTCTTGTCAAACAATTTCCCCCATTATTATAAACAGTGATTTTTTTTTCTGTTTAAATCCCGAAGATTCAAACATGCTTTGCAGAGCTTCTCAGCCTTCTTGCTCTAACCCAGTGGTTCCCAAACTGTGGGTCAGGACCCACCAGTGGGTCGCGAGCCAATTTCAGGTGAGTCGCGAAGCACCTTGAAAGTATGGGAAGATGGGGTGTTGGAAAGGGGGAGAGGTGCATGGTTGTTTTGCTTGGGTCACGGTTGTAAATAGGCTTTTTTCTTTCTGATTCACTTTGCTGCTGGAAAATGGCTGAGAAATAACCAAACTTCTTTCTGCATTGTCAGGAAAGCAGCAGGCTCTGGCATCACAATCAGTAGTGTCATCCGGCAACGAGCTGCCGGAAAGCTAGGCGGGACTTACTGCTTGATTGACAGGCTGTCCGTGACGTGTCGCCGCCTGCCCGCCTGCTGCGTGGGCTCCCTCCGGTTGGCGCGCCCCTCCGCTGCTTGCCCAGGCACGCCCCCCCAGGCAAGCGGGCACCCCCTCCGAAGCCAGGGGTGCCCGCGCAGTGGGCGGGCAGGCGGCGACATGTCACGGACGGGCAGCCAATCAGGCGGTAAGTCCCGCCTAATCGTTGCCGGATTACACCGCTGATCACAATGATGGCACTTCCGGTTGGTCCCAGACTGTCATTTGAAAAAGTGCATCCCAGTGCTAAAAAGTTTGAGAACCAGAGCTACAGCCAATTGAATGAGCCCACCCTGCTTCCTCTAATTCCCCTACAGTGTAATCTCTGCTAATCTCTGCTTCCCCCCCCCTCTAGACCGAAGTCAAAACATTCCATGAGAGTCAACGTACAGACTGATTATTCAGCAAGCAGGAAGCCTGTGTCACAATCTGACTAACATTTCTGAAGTTGCTCTGCATGTCCTCTCCTAACAAAAGCCAGGCACAGCTTTTGATAATTTAGGAAGGGGGGAAAAAAAAAGGAAACGCCAAAAACATGAACTGCCAAGAGACAACTTCATGGGAACAGCCACTTCTTTAAAAGGCTGACATAGATTAAACCTGACTAAGAGAATAACCTCAATTTCCCCATGTCTTGAGGTTATGGGAATTGTGGGTTCTAAAGCTGCTTATTCTCAAAAGTGTTGTGCAGACTCAAGATCATTTTACATGGCTTAGGCTGCAATCCTGTATGGACATACGATGATCCCATTAAGTGCAAGGGGGCTTAGTTCTTGGTAGACCTGCATAGGACTACATTCTTAGTCAGCGATTTACTGACCTTGTGGGTGCAATTGTAACACAGAATTAGTCCGGAATGAGGAACTTCTGCCGGTCCAGGTGTGTTGCAAACACACCATAAAGTGCATTTGGACCACTCAGAGTCAGGGACAGATGTGTGCTGGCCTCCCTGACTCCAAGAGTGGTGCAAATGCATTTTACGGTACATTTGCAATACTCCTGGGCTGGCACAAGTCCCTTGTGCTGGCCTAACTCCAGGTTAGGATTGTGCCCCAAATCAGGTTCCCTTTTCACACATAAAGTAGGAGAGCTGCTTTCCTACGGTCAGACCCTGTAGTCTGATCCCAACCTTTTGGGAAGCACATGCAAATATCTGCCATAGAAGATAGTTAACTGTCACTTTTAAACCCGGGTGAAAGATTGAGTAGAGGATGACAGATACATAATTATTAAAAATACAGGTCCACGGATGTATCCTCTCCCATACAATGGGGTGTCAACTGGATGCGTAAGACACATGGAATTGGTATCACCTACATAGTTGCATTATTCATATCTACTTCCCAGCAGTGTGAGACTGCACCGTGAAAAGTGGGTGTAGTGAAAAGCTTCACTACACCCAGTGCTTGTGTTAAGCAGGTCATGCTCTCACTCAGAATGGTTACACAGGTAGATGGTTATACCGTTGGTCCTCTTTATATACGAACTCTCTACCTGCAAATTTGTTTATCTGCAAGGGGCAGAAGTGCTACTTTCCTAGTTATCTACATCTCGTTATCCTTGTAAGATTGCTGAGGGAGGTGGTGGCTTCTCCTTCACCGGAAGCTTTCAAGCAGAGGCTTGACAGGCACCTGCTGGAGATGCTCTATACTAGGAGAACCTCCTGCTACAGGCAGGGGATTGGACTAGATGATTAGATGGTTGGACAGGTCCCTTCCAATTCTATCATCCACTATGCAGAGACCTTCCAAAGGCTACCAGGACCTTCAGAATGGTAACTAGCACTTACCTGTGACCAGCATGGACCCCTTGAACATGGCTGGTGGATGCTTCTGCTGTCTATTTTAGACAGCAGAACGCCAGCCATGTTCAAGGGGTCCATGCTGGTCGCAGGCGCCGTTCGGAAGCTCCCTGCAGCCTCTGGAAGGTGTCTGTAGCATTTAGAGATCTTTTGGAAGTTCCTGCTGCACCCTGCTGGCTTCCTGAGGGAGTCTGCTGGATTATTCTGATGGCAGACAAGGTATCCTTTGCACCTAACTCCACTGACTCCACAGGATCAATGGTTTGTTGTCTGCGAATTCGCTACCAGCAAAGATTTCCAGGAAGCCAATCCCAGTGGATAATGAGGAATAATTGTACTTTTGGAGTGGGATTTTTTTTTTTACATTCTCAAAAAAAAGATGGGAACTGTACCAAGTTACTCCAAGTAGAATCACCAGCTGGCAAGTTTTTCTGGGCCTCAGTAGAGGAAAATGAAATGGCACTGTGGATGTACTGCCAGATGCTGCTACACCCAGGGCTATCCCAAGATCTCTTGATACCAAAGCATGCCAAATGCTGCCCCCCCCCCCCCCGCTTACCCGATGATGTGCCGGCATCTATTCTTTCCACTCTCCAATTATTTTACTTCATTTCCAGTATTTTACCTTGAATTGTTTTTTCACGTATAAACACCCAGTTAGCATATTTACATAATATTTTATTTATTTATTTATTATTAGATTTTTACCCCGCCTTTTGTGCCCGGAGGCACCCTTCACCTGATGAGCACTATGAATATGTTAATTCCTTTTGGTCAGATTCCCTATGTTAACAGAGTTAATTATCCCTCACGTAGCAATTTTAATTGCCCTAATTGTTGTTCAGTCTATAGCGGGCTCACTCTCATAAATTATAACTGTACCATCATTCCATTTTATAGATAGGAAATTGACCGACCAACCAACCAACAATATTTATATACCACTTTTCAACACAAAGTTCACAAAGCGGTTTACAGGCAAATAATAATAAAGTAGGTTGAGTAACTTGACAGGGGCCACAAGAAAAGGCCACAACCAATACAGAACTTTAGTTTAGGCATCCCAAAGGATGGAGCCATTGGTATGCTACTTTCTGGGTTTTTAAAGAGCTGTATAGGACGTGGTGGCGCAGCGGGTTACTCCGCTGTTGCTGGCCTTTCCAACCGGAAGGTTGGGAGTTCAAGACTGCGCGACGGAGTGAGCTCCCGTAGCTTGTCCCAGCTCCTGCCAACCTAGCAGTTCAAAAGCACCTAAGTGCAAGTAGATAAATAGGGACCACTTCGGTGGGAAGGGAACGGCATTCCGTGCGCTACGGCATAGAGTCATGCCGGCCACATGACCACAGACGCTTGTCCTTGGA
This sequence comes from Lerista edwardsae, assembly GCA_029204185.1. Classification (NCBI taxonomy): domain Eukaryota; kingdom Metazoa; phylum Chordata; class Lepidosauria; order Squamata; family Scincidae; genus Lerista; species Lerista edwardsae. The sequence goes on from JAJKFI010027527.1 coordinate 6,096, forward strand.
CAAAACGCCGGCTCTACAGGCTTTGAAACGGAGATGAGCACCGCCCCCTACAGTCGGTCACGACCAGACCGTTAGGTCGTGGGGAAACCTTTACCTTTAAAGAGCTGTAAGGAATTGTGAATAATGTGTGTGTCCGTCCATCCCACACTGGACTTCAAATCTGTATATGGGAATCTGCCCCTCCAAATGTGTCTTTTGAATTACGAGTATTCACCAGATACCAATTTACACAAAACTCAGTTTTCTAGGGCAATCTTTCAACACTCCTTCCAAACTCTAGGGAGTATTGAGTTGCTGTCTTTTCACGGCCTGCCACACTTCCAAGTGCAGCTGCAACTCTGTTCTGGGTTCTCAGATGACCGACGTTTTCCATGAAGGGCTTTTGTCTTAGTGTTTTGCATCAGCTGGAAAGTTGCAGATTGGCTGCAGAGCCATTCTTGCAACAGAAGCGCTGCTCCACTGTGAAATATGTCACAGAGCTAGCAGCTATGACGTCTACTTCTTTTCACTCAGTAATTCCCATGAGACTAGGAGGAAGCAGGTTTCAGTGTGTGCCTGATACTTACTACTGGTGAGTTAGCTTTGTCCTAGCCTCAAGCTCCTGCATCTCGGGTATAAAAGCTGGGGTCCAGGGTATCTGAGGGACAGCCTCCTTCCATACAATCCTACCTGTACTCTCCAGTCATCTGAGAGGGCCCTTCTGACTGTGCCCCCACCAGGCGAGGTAAGAGAGATGGTGTCCAGAAACAGGGCCTTCTCAGTGGTAGCCCCACGGTTGTGGAACACCCTCCCCTTATAATTAAGAATAGCTCCCTCTTTGGCAATCTTTCGGTGGGATCATTTTTAAATTTTTAATTGTTTTAATGTTATGGTTTTAATTGTTTATCCTATTTTTATTGTTTGATTAAAATGTTTATATTAAAAGATTGTGAGCTGCCTTGGGTGCCCCAATATGGGCCAGAAAGGCGGGGTAGAACATAAGAAGAGCCCTGCTGGATCAGGCCAAAGGCCTATCTAGTCCAACTTCCTGTATTTCAGTGGCCCACCAGGTGCCCCAGGGAGGCATGAGACAACAAGATGCTTGCATCCTGTTGCCACTCCCTTGCACACGGCACTCTGAAGTAGCCCACCACCAATGTAAGGAGGTTGCACAATCCATCATTGCTTATAGCCCACGATGGACCTGTCCTCCAGAGATCCGTCCAATCCCCTCTTAAAGGCATCTAGGCCAGATGCCATCACCACCTCCTGTGGCAAGGAGTGCCATAGCTTAATTACCCACTGGGTAAAAAAGTACTTCCTTTTATCTGTTTTAACTCTCCCAACCCTCAGTTTTAGCGGATGCCCCTTACCTTGGTTCTGGTGTTTTGAGAGAGGGAAAAGAACATCCCTCTATCGACTCCATCCCTTCCGTGCATTATTTTGTATGTCTCAATCATGTCCCCCCCTCAGGCGCCTTTTTTCTAGGCTGAAGAGCCCCAAACTCTGTAGAGATCCTAGTATTATTATTAGGGAAGGTTTTCCAGTATGTGCCACAACCTCCTGTTCAGCTATTGCTTTTTGAAGACTTCCAATAACCTTTTCTGTTTCCATCCTTGAGTTCTTACTCAACTAAATATTCAGGAGTGCGAATCCATAGACAGCAGATGTGCCTGCCTCCCTGGTGGCTTGATGATGCCGATTAATTAGACTAGGACCAAAATGACACAGAAGACACACCTCGTGGAACATTTCTTTCTTCCAGGAAGGAAAGCTCTTTGAGGTCATAGCTAACATTATTATGGAAGAAGCAGACTGATAAGAAGGACCTTTGTGCAACATTTCCGTAGCATTACATTTTTCTCTCTTCCCTTTACTTCAAAGAACTGGACCACAAGTACAAAAGAGTAGCTGAAAAGGATAATAATCTACATTAAGCAACTTGAGTACGTATCCTTCATGTGGTTTGGTAACCAGCGAAGACAGACACATAGGCTAGCCTGACTACAAAATAATGGATTTTAGTATGAAGGTGACGGAGAAGGAATTCTAATGCAACACGCAAACAAGAGACTAAGAGTGGGAAGTATAGGTTAATTAGGAATAAGATTTAAAAAACTCACAGTGGTAAATGGAAACATCACTTCATTTCTCTGAGGGGCAATTCAGGGTTAACTAACACACATTCAGTAATCTTGAGAATGAGCCTTTAAACCCAGAGTGTTCATGGTAGAATTCTGGTGGGGAAAAAAAAAGACATTTTTCTGGTCTACTTTAATCTGGAATAGGAAGAATGCTCTTTGATCCTACATCAGAAGACGGCAATGCAATTTTGAATGAGCTAACATGCAAATGCCAAAACCACAAGCAAGTGGCCTTGCTTTCAGCAGGGTTCAGTGAAGAGCAGACACTGTTCCAAGAGTTTAAAAAGATGTCCACAGTGATTATCTACTCAAACTCTTCTGTAGAATTTCTAGACAATCCCTTTCTGCCATTTGGCATCTCCGCACGGAACTTCCTAGGAAAGGATCATCTCAGAATGATGCTGATGTTTTTAGCCACTGTAATGCCACCAGATTTCTAGCAGTTTTGCACCAACGCTTCCAAGAAGAAAATCACGCCCCCATTCCCAACCCCCTCCCGACCCCGTTGTAAGTGTTTCAATCCAAGTAAGGCTAAATAATATTAAATTGCACTATACATAGTTCAGACACCAGAAAGCTTTGAGCGGGTTCTCACAACATCAACGGCTATCTGAAATCTTTGCAGGAGAATGGTTCCAAAAGGTATACATGCATGATCATTCTACTCCCACCCAAATCAACAGGAATGATATACACGTATTTGCTTAATTTGCTGCTTTGGAACACCAAACTGAGGCCCACCTAAGTCACTGTGTCTCCATCAGTGGCTACTCAGATATTTGTGGAAAGTCAATGATGTAGGAAGAAGGGGAGTGGCAACAGGATACAGGCATCTTGTTGTCTCATGTTCTCCTTGAGGCACCTGGAGGGCCACTGTGAGATACGGGAAGCTGGACTAGATGGGCCTTTGGCCTGATCCAGCAGGGCTCTTCTTACGTTCTTATGGACTAGAACTTTTCTACTCTTTGACCCCTGTATTTGTTATGCTGCCAGAAGGATGCAGTTTCTAAACAAGCACGTTCCATTTAGTTGCTGTAATTAAGAGCTGTCAATAAAAATAATCATCCATTAATCTGTCCCCCTTCGCTTAAAAAAAAAAGCACTATACAGGGGGGCCGTGTTATCCACAGATGACAGGCCAGCCCCACACCAAGCCCTCCGAGGCCGATTGTAGCTCAATTCTGGTTGGGTCTGGAAGCATTCTGAAGTCCACAGAGGCCACGCACATCTGCCCACAGCCTCTGCCAGCTTTAGGATGAAGTCCAAAGTCTAGAACGCGGTGCCCCAGCCGCATTCTTTCTGTTTGCTCGTGCCGGCCTTAAAGAGCCAGCACGAGCAAATAGAACGCGGCTGGGGCGCCACGTTCTGTTGGCTGCCGCCGGCCCTTTAAGGCCAACGGCAGCGAACAGAACATGGCGCCCCCGCCACGTTCTGTTCGCTGCCGCTGTCCTTAAAGGGCCAGTGGCAGCGAACAGAACGCGCCTCTTAAAAGGGGCGGGGCGCTATGTCATGACGTCACGATGTGACATCATGACGTTGCGTGCCCCTACGGGCGCATTTTCATTGGGCGCCATGGGCGCCCTTTCAAATAGATTCGCCCCTGATTAAAGGTGACTTCTGGTTTTTGGCAAAAGCCAGATTTGCCTTTAATTGGATCCAGGTGGCTTTCTGAGGCCTGTAGAGGACATGGGTGGACGCACAGCTCCAATCAGGTTCAGAAGGTGGTGGGCAGTGGTGTCATTCAAATGATTTAGGAACAGGAACTCACTTTTGAGTTCAAATTCAAATGTTGAAAAAACAAACAAAAACCCGGAAGCAGCCACGGAGCCTGTTAGGATCCGGAACGCCCGTTCTGGTCCGTTCCCCCTGAATGACATCACTGGTGGTGGGCTCTGGAAAACCATGGATTTGAATATCCATGGTTTTCCTTATCAACAGGGGTCCCTGGAATGGAACCCCTGAGGCTAATGAGGGCCCGCTGGTCTATGAAATACTTAAACTAGAAAAAACAGTGCTGATTTTTGAAGGGATCAAGCATGCAATGTTTAGGCAGCTAATGACTTCTTGTATGGCTATTATATGGATTACCACTGGATTTAGACTGTAATCCCGTGCGCATTTACCAGGGAGCAACAGCCTCTGAACTTAATGGGCTTACTCTCAGACATGCACAAGACTGCATTGGGCAATTCTAAATAAGACATGGCTGCTCCGGAAGCCAAACTTTATTGGGATATTTATGGGATAACCTCTTACGGGCAACTACAGGTTAATAGATCCAACAAGTTTAACAAACTACATTTGTTCACTCCACATATATTAAATGGTTTGTGTGTTTAAAAAGCAAGGCCCCAATGGCTTGATTCAACAATTTGAATTGTTTAATATCAAACAATTTGATAATAGTGCGATACTGCTGCACATTTTACTCTGTCTGGCTTGAAGGGGTTGTTATTTGAAACTGCATACTGAAAGAGGATTTCCACCGAAGGCCAAGTACTTATCCGACAGTTTAAGATGCTTAGTTGCATTTCCGTTGGACATGTTTCCTTATAATTAACAGAGCAAACTCCCTCACAGATAAAGCTATCAAGATTAGATAGGGAAGTGATCTTATCCCCTTTAACCAGCTATTAGCAGTCGCTGTTGCCAAATGCTAGACCACTGCCAAGTCTGACCACATCACCGCTTGCTTACCCAGGCAGAGCAAATGAGAGGTTTTCATGGAATGTAAAGCCATGACAGAGCCCTGGATTAAACGACATTAAACCACATTCTGGGTCCTGGGTCCTTATTCTTTTTTTTTTTTCTTCATAAAGATGGAAATAAACAAGAGACTGTCCACATATCTGGCAGGACCAAACCAAAGTCCACTTAGCCCACTATTATTTGCAAGGATCCCAACAGCAGGCACCCTGGAAATGGCAACCTTCAGTTAAACATCTGGGTACTTGTATACTAAGCCACCTTACCTGGCAGCAGCACTCCAAGGCTCCAAGTGCAGATGTATCATAGTCAGGAGCCCATGGGATTAGAACCAAAAGACTCTCAGTTTGGGGGAATGGCAATCATCCCACATAGTCCTGCTTGTGACACAACTGGTGGGCCACTATGGATGCCAGACCAGATGGGCCTTTGGCCTGATCTAACAGAATTTTCCTTTTGTTGAGCCATCAGGCCACATTCTGAAGCATTTTTCCGGACAATGAGGATTCCAGATTCTGGGCTCCGCTCACTAAAACTGACCATTCATTGCCCTCCCCAACAGGTCCTTCAAGGTGCAAAAATGCTTCCTGATTCAGCTAGGCCAGTGGTTCTCAAACTGTGGGCCATGGTGCCCCAGGGAGCCACAGAAACCAACCAGGGGAGCCATGGAACCCTTGTGAAAAACCCAGCACACCATACAACCAGTGGTGTCATCTAAATGATTTAAGAACAGGTACTCACTTTTGATTGGCACGTGTCGGGACCCGCCCACCGGAAGTGACGTCATAAGCCAGAAGTGATGTCGTGGCAGGAAGTGACATGAAAAAAGCCCTTTTTGAGGCCTCAGATGATTTTAAACTGACCCAACAGTTGCAACAGTATTCCACAGCACCCCCAGAACAGGTTAAGGAGGCCTGGCATCATGTTAAAACCCCAGAGCAACTCATTTTTCAGTGGCAAGGAAAGGAAAGGCTCCGCTCGCTGCCTGCCTGCCTGCCTGGCTCTGAGAACATGCAGGCAACTCAAACATGCAGGAAATTCAAACGTTGCAGAGGGCGGAGTCAACGAGTGGGCGGGCGAATGGGCGGGGCCAGCTGTAATCCTAGAAACCGGTACTCGCGTACCCCCGCATGACATCACTGCATACAACATATAGGATTGTAGCTCTAATGGGGATCTGCAGTCAGTAGCCCAGTAGATCAAGGGAGCCACCAGTCAAAAAACGTTATTTGAACCACTGAGCCAAGTTATTATCTGGGCAACTGCTGCCTCATGATCTCTCCTTCACCCTGACCAGGATCCACAACTCAGTCCCGACAGCCTCAAACCTGCCTCCCAAGACCCTTCACCATTACTGAAGATAGCAGGGTGAGCATTTCCATAAGCGAGCCAACTCTGCCCCCCCCTTGGTTAACTCCTTTTCACAACCTTTTGCATACACTCACAATCATGTTGACCTCCTTGAAATCACGTGTGGGTCATTCCGTGTCAAATCATCACACTTAAGGGCACTTTTCTACCTCACTTTCTTAGATTTTGGTGAAACTTGTTATACTTAAAGATCCTATGTAATTGTGGAAGGAATGCATATTTTTAAGTTTTTTAACTCAGAGAAAAAATATATTTGTCTAAAATTTCAAAATTTTATCAAAAAATGGCATGCTAGTGATCCTTTAACTAGTTGTACGTCAGACACCGGTTGAGATGTAGAGTTCGGAGTGGTCTCGTTTTAAAGCTCTTTCTATGGGCTTTCATATGATATACAACATAATGGGTTTAATAATTTCTTTAGTTAAAAAAATTCAATTAAAAACTTTAAAATCAATTTTCTCAAAAAGAGACATTTTTAAAATTTTGAAAAAAAATCTCAAAATTAGTTCATACTTGGGTTTAACTATATCCCAAAAATTATTTTGGGGTAATTATGGGATCATAAGATATGAGAGATCACACATACGTATGATCAAAAGAAAATAGAATTTTCAAATTGAACTTAATTTTTTTTTAATCTACCACATTTCTTTTACAGTATTTAGGAATGTTGATACTTTGTGTATTACTTTTCTCAGTTTGTTCTGTTGTGACCCATTTCATCACTGACACGACCAACTGCAAACATTTAAGACACAGTACATGCCAAGATAGGGGATGTGGTGGCACTGTGGGTTAAACCGCTGCTGCTGGCTTTCCGACCGGAAGGTTGGGAGTTCAAGACCACACGACGGAGTGAGCTCCCATTGCATGTCCCAGCTCCTGCCAACCCAGCAGTTCGAAAGCATGTAAAAATGCAAGTAGATAAATAGGGACCACTTCAGTGGGAAGGTAACGGTGTTCCGTGCACTACGGTGTATAGTCATGCCAGCCACATGACCACAGAAGCTTGTCCTCGGACAAATACCGGCTCTTTGGCTTAAAAACGGAGTTGAGCACTGCCCCCTACAGTTGGTCACGACTAGACCATTCGTTCATGGGGAAACCTTTACATGCCAAGATATATGAGCAGCGTTAGAAGAAAAATTAATCATGTAAATATACCCAGACATGAAGGCTGCACACCAGGACAGCCTTATCTCCCCATTTTCTTTTACAGTTGCCAAACAATCTCAAAAGAGGCAGGAAGGCATAATGTAGCCAGATCACAAAATATTGCTGGATTCATTAATCTGGGCATCCAAGATTTTAAAAGAGAGATTCCCTTATAAAAGAGAAAAATCAAAAGCCATTCTGAGATCAGACGACACACGAAATCATCCTCTCTTTGGCTTCCGTGGAGAGCCATGATGTTGTAAAACTTCCAACCCTTTTACAGATGGAAGCTGAAACAACAACATTTTTTCAATCTGGAAAAAAGCAACAAGGAAGGAGAAGTGCATGTGTAGATTCCCCGTTCTCATGTCTAGCCAGATCTATTTCAAGGCTTGCTGACATAATCAGGGGATGTCCAAGGTATTTTCACAGATTCTGACTCCACGAGGAGTAATGAAAATTTCCCTTGATTACACAAAGCATTCCAACATGTTTAGTGCTTTGTCTGTGAGCGCAATCCTATGCCTGCCTATTCAGAAAAGTCCCATTACAGTCAATGGAGCTTACTCCCAGGTAAGTGTGGATAGGATTGCAGCGTGAATTCAGCCTAGTCACACGGACAACTGTGGTCGTTCTCATATGAACAAAAGCAAGAAACATTAGGTTCTCCCTACAGGAATTTATACAGAAGCAGACACTTACTTTTGTCCATGCGTTATGTACAGGAGTACGTTTTTCCATTATTCTCATGTTGCTTTCAAACCAGAAGTCATCTCTCCTTCAAGAAAATAAAAGGTTTGACTCAGGAAGCCCCCCTATTTTCTTGGAAGCCCCTAAAAGCAGCATCGCTGAGGCTAATGTTCCAATTTGGTAGAGGCCAAGTTTTGCCCTTGGCCTATCAGTTGTCAAACATGGGTTAATACAACCACATGAAAAAGGTTGGGAGTCCATTTCCTTCCAGATCCCTACAGTTTTGGATTTGTTCCTTGACTCCCTAGGCCAGTGGTTTCCAACCTGGGGGGCATGACCCCCAAGGGAACAGCAAACCAATTCTCAATGTGTTGCGAAAAGCTTGGGTCAGCCATCTTAAATAACTGGGCACCACCATCTTGGAAGCTTCATTTTGGCTAGGGAAGAGGCTTCCCTGTTAAACTGCCACTTCCGCAATGCTTACGGCTGCGAGGGAAATTAGCCTTGCTAGGGGCTTGCCTTGGGTGTGTGTGTGTGTGTGTGTGTGTGTGTGTGTGTGTGTGTGTGTGTG
>JAJKFI010027548.1:0-17805 GCA_029204185.1 Lerista edwardsae
TCTTCTATATAATGGTTAAAAGTATAGACATCCTCTTCCAGTTGTATCTGGTTTGTATCCCAGTTTGTAAGCCTATTGGTGGGTCGTGACACGATTTCTGGTGGGGCCTGCAAAGCCTCCAATGAAAGCAAGGGTGATGCCTAGGGTTACCAGATACTAACTGGGACAGAGTGCCTATACCTTTAACCGTTGTATAGAAGAGGGAATTTGGGTAGGTGCAGTTTTTTAAACCTTTCCATGCTGAGCTGCCCCTGCCAGAATTCCCTCTTCTATAGAATGGTTAAAGGTGTAGGCACTCATGGAAAGATCAGATAATGAATTGCTTCAGGGTACGATCCTGTCATGCCCTTGGGCCAACACATGTTGTTTGCATGCCTGCCCCACAAATTTGGACGTTGGGCCAACAATGCAGGCAGCAATGTAGGCCTATAAGTGGTCAGGGAGGTCCTATCCCGCAAGTTGCCCACACGTTTGGCAGAACAGGGAAGGGAGAGGGCGAAAGGAGGGTCCTGCAGTTGGAGGAGGGAGGAGTCAGGAGCCTAACAGCCAGATCCTAACCTCTGTCCCTGGGCCTTACGGCCTTGCTCTGGGCTGCTCCAGGCCACTCGGACTTGCATCTGCGATTTAGCAGGTGTAGGTCCAAGCAACCCCATTGGCAATGTCCCCTTGCCCTGCAGTGAGTTCCAGCTGCCTAGTACCCTGCGTAGGATGTAGTGCAGGCCAGCCAGCTCCTGGCTGCTCCTGGGCAGGTTAGGATTGTGCTGTCAAGCCCTGAGGCGACTCAAAAATCAGATAGGTGCTACCTGCCCTGCAAACAGCTGGGTCTGCTGTTACTAAGATGGCTGCAAGTTGCCTTGCAAACCACTGAGCTCCAAGGATGTGAGCTCTTGCAGTTTGCAAGCTTGAGCAATATAGGGAGATAAAGGTTTGAGAGCCCAATGCTAGACATATCTACTCAGAAGTAAATTGCATTATAGTCAATGGGGCTTCCTCCCAGGTAAATGTGGAAAGCCTGAGAGTCATGTCTCTCTCTCTGTGTGTGTGTGTGTGTGTTTCCTATTAGCAATAGGTAGTAGGGGCAGGTGAAGTCTGGGTCATATAACTAACCCCCTCACGCATAGCAAGGCCAGTGTAGCAGGGCTGTATCCTAAGCCTAGTAGAAGGTGCAGAGCAGGGCAAGGGGAGATTTTCCCAGGGCACCCAGCCAGCCCTATGGGGCTGCTTGGATCTGCGCCTGCTGAATTCCTAATTTGCAGGCAAAGGGCAATGTGCGCAGCAGCGGCCTGAATCGGGGCTGCCATCGGCCGTCGCCGCCCCCTGCACTGCCCCATTACGCCCACGGCACACCCATAGCGAGGTCCTGCACTGACCAAGCACAGCTGGTGCTCAACCGGTGTATGACCAGTGCAGCCGATGGGTGCCGCGGTGCCCATGCACTGGCGCTGCTGCTTGCCCCGGTCCAGCGCCCGACTCGCTAGTGCAGACATGCCTGATGGCACGTTTGCAGCATCACTGGATTCGGTACAAGAGTGCAGCGCTGGCGCAACACCAGCACAGGATTGTGCTCACAAAGAGTGTGACAGTTTATCCTTGATGCATTTTCTCCGTTTCAGAGGTAGCATGAGAAAAATTCCCAGAACTGCGTAGTGAGTGTCTGCACATCAAAAACATGTTGCACAAGGACAGGCACCTCAAGTAGCAACAGTTTTGTCGCCTTCAGTTTTTAATAAAGGCCACAAAATACCAGCCTATGCAAACCTGACCAACCATTTTCAAATCTCTGCTACCCAACTACAAAGAACTGCTCCAGGATATGGCTTTTTGTCTTATCTGTTTAGTGTGTCTCATTTTTCCATTCCTTTTTCTTTGATTAAAGTGCTGTTGTCAGAAATAACAAACCTGTTTTAAATAATAGATTTCTTTTTACCTTCCGCATACTCAAATCCTGATGTTCTGGTTCTGTTTGTTTTCTCATAAATAAATGAATTTTGAAGAACACCTTTGGGCACTGACCATGCATAGAAAATACCATCGAAAAGACACGTCTGCCTTTGGAGTGGTATCACAGTGTGAAATATTTATGACGGAAAGCCTTGCGGCCAATAGAAGCCATAAAGTTCTCCTACCTATAACTGCTTAAGTATGCCATGACTTTATTACGGATTGACTAGATTATTGATTCGGACTTCATCCCAGCCCCAAAAACTAAGGTTCAGGGCAGGCCACAATCTTAAAAAGAAAGCACACGGATGGTCGAAATAAAAAGGAGATGGGCAGCTCAATCCAATCTTGGGCAGTGCAGTGTGGCGTCACAAAAGGCACAACACTGTGCTGTAATATGGGGTGGGCAGCCTGATCCTAACTTTGGCAGGACCCGACGGAACAGTAGCACCCAAATGGCAAGGGTGCTGCAGGGTTCTCCTCGGGGTAAGGGAGCATCTGCTCTCTTACCCCAAGTAATGCCACTGCAGCACCAATGGGTCTCCTTGGCTCTACGCCTGGTATTGAGGAGATGTAGAGTCGAGGGGACCCATGCCAGGCCGCCTGGCTCATGTGGGGGGTTAGGATCTGACGGCAGAGGATACCAATCCCCAACTTCCCCAAGGACTCGATCCTCCCCTTCCTACATCCTTCCTGTTCCACCCACCCCAATACAACTCAACAAGGAATGGCGCCGTGGTGGCATCGGTCAACTCACCAAACTGCAAAACCACTGATGTTCCCCTATCTTTAAAAAATCATCCCCAGTATCTACGGTTTCAGGTATCCACGGTGGGTTCCAGAACCGCATGCCTGTCCTGTCCATTGTTTTAGCAGGAAAGGTCTTGCAACACCTGTAAAATATGTGGGAGGGAACTCCTTTTGAACCAAAGAGAATAGTTTTGAGTATTATATAACTGCAGGGTGGCCCCATAAAATGTCTCCCCTGTATGCTTTCTGTCTCATCACACTGTAGATGGCATTATTAGGAGCAGGGGCATAGCTCAAGAAGTGCAGGGGGTTCAATTGCACCGGGCAACAAGTTTTAGGGGGGCAACAAGCTGAGTTTGACACTAGTGGCCAGAATTGTGTAAGCCTTGGTATGTATGGATAATACCCTCATGTTATGTATTATTGGGAAGGTAATTTAATGCAGAATGCCGTGAGACAAACTGGAGTGTATTATCTTCACTCGATCAAAAATTATGGCGAGGAAGAACTAGAAAATGAAAATACAACTGTGACATCACTTCCTGTTGTGACGTCATTTTGGGGGCATCATTGTGCCCTCTGCATCGGGCTACACTTGCATTAGATATACCACTGATTAAGAGGGTATTTCTAATACCCTGGAAGGTCACAACAGATCATAGTCAAGAATGTGAACATTGATATTGCTTTAAATGGGACAAGGCATAAAATAGTTATAGCTATGTCCTTCCAGCCCCCATGATCCGCACTACAGAAAGTGGTGGCTTTTTTCTTTTTTGAATTGAGTCATTTTTCTAATTTCTGAATGAGTATTTTTAAATTGGTTTCATAAGAAATACTATTAAAAGCCACGTTATCAACATTGCATCCTTATCACTTTTGCTCAAAATGAACATGGCGTCACATCAATATTCATGGGAAAAGCTCTATTATTTGCACATTCTAAATCCTCGCTGGATGGACTGGAGCTCAGTTTCCAACACCGTTCAATGTCAAGGGCAATGCAGCTTCCTCTGAGCAAACCTTCATTTTTAGCTGAGAAAATGTAGCTGTTGGCTTGTCACTTTGGAAATGGAACACTGTGCAGTTGTGCTATTGAATGTATGTGATATTGGGCTTGCATGTGCGCATGCACATTTTTTCCTCATGCACGTATGATCTATATTACATATGCAGATGCATAAAATACGGTGGTGCTCAGTTATTGGAAGCAACTTCTGTTGACAAAAGGAGAGCTTCAATCCTGCATGAGGTGCATACAGTCTCTGAAGCAGCCCTTGCAAAACACAATGGCTGAGCCTTAAACATTAGCTTATACAGCTAGGCAAATGTCTCGTTTGACCTCCTGCTGAACTTGATGCTTCTTCTCTGCTCAAATCCTTTGAAAATTTTCAAAAGCGGCATCTAAGCCCTTCTACTGTTGACACCATTCAGAAGTGTAGCAGCTGCTTCGCCCATTTAGGGGTGGTGACTCCTGACTTCACCCCCCATCATGAACGCAAGGATGACTCTGCCAATTACAGTAATTCCTCTTTATATGTGAACTCATTATCTGCGAATTCACATATCTGCAAGGGGCAGAATTGCTACTTTCCTCATTATCTGCTCTTCTGTCCTCATTATCCGCTATGCAGAGACCTTCTGAAAACTGCAGGGACCTTCAGAATGGCACCTGCAACCAGCGCTGACCCCTTTAAACTGGCTGGCAGAAGGGGTCCATGCTAGTTGCAGATGCCATTCTGAAGGTCCCCGCAGCCTCTGGAAGGTCTCTACAGCATTCAGAGATCTTTTGGCACTTCTTGCTGCACTCTGCTGGCTTCCTGAGGGTCTCTGCTGAATTCTTCTGATGGCAGATAAGGTATCCTTTGTACCCTATTATCCCATGCATCCTATGGGATCCCATGATCCCATAGGATCAATGGTTCCTTATCTGCAAATTTGCTATCCACAAGGATTTCCAGGAACCTAACCCTAGCAGATAATGTTGACTGACTGTACTTCTGGGTTGCCAGCCAATCAGCGTGGCCATGTTTTTGCTTTGCTCCAATCTCGGAGCACAGCAAAAAAGCGGCCGAGTCAGGTGATCACTGTGCTCCAGGACTGCACCACCCCTTGCTCCTTCCTCATCACCCACTTCCTCGCGCTACTGCCGTGGTGTTCTGATCCCAACCAGAGCACTAAGGCAGCAATGCAAGGAAACAAGCAGCAAGGACGAAGGAGCAAGGGGTGGTGCACTGCCTCCTCCTTCCTTGTGCCACTCTTCATATCACTGCCATGAAGGCAGTGGCACACGGAAGGGGGCAGCATTCCTTGGGGAATGGAGGACCAAGACATGGAGGACCAAGAGGATAGCAGGGGGATCTGGCAGCCACCCCCTCACTCCAATTTCCTTGCCATCCCCCTTTGTCTCACAGAAGCGTAGTCTTTCTAAATTATCCCCATTGAGATCTAAACACTAAGACGTGGTGGCCGTCTTGGCTGGGCATCATGTGCACCCTTCACATGATGCTCCAGCATGGAACCCAGGGCAGTCTGCCCCCTGCTCCCCTCTAGCTACACCACTGACATCACTGCTGTTGCTATAAAAATCACAGAGCTCTGCCCTCCTTATCTCCTGCAACTACACTCCTGCTTATGCAGTAGTTCCCAGTAGTTCAGATCCATCCTAGATAAGCTTTCATATAGACATGGATGCTCAGGCCCATTTGCTGACAAGACCTCACCACTGACACCATCCGGATTATAAGCATGCGTTGCATGGTTTTCTGTTTGTGACGCAGAGCACAAGCCTAACCTGGAGTTAGGCTGGCACAGTTAGGCCAGAACGTTTGGCCAGCACTAGGACCACCATAAAGCACATTTGGACCACTCTCTGAGAGCGCAGTCTTAAACTGGAGTTAGGCCGGCATAAGCTAAGCCAGCAAAATTTAGCCAGCACAAGTCCATAAAATGTTTTTGGACTACTCTCGGAGTCAGGGAGGATGGCTTGTGTCTGTGTGCTGGCCTTTGACTCTGAGAGTGGTCCAAACATACTTTACGGTGTCCCTTGTGTTGGCCAAATTTTGCTGGTTTAGCTTATGCTGGCCTAACTCAGTTTTATGCCCTGAGTCAGGAGGGATGGCACAATCTGTGTGCTGACCTCTCTGACCGAGAGTGGTCCAAACATACTTTACGGTGTCCCTTGTTCCAGTTAACTTTGCTGGCTTTACTGTGCTGGCCTAACTCCAGGTTAGGACTGCCCCCTTAGATGCTGAATCCATTGCTTCTGATCTGATGGGTTCAAGCTAAACAGGAATGCTGATTAGCTGGGGAAAGGCCAGGAAAATGAAGTACCAGAAGCAGCCCTTCCCTTTAATCTATTGTAGCATTGGAACTATCAAAACAACAGGTCCAGAATCTAAGGTGAGGCCTGGGAACAATTGAATGCAGAAACACGCACATACAAAGCTGCACCCTTACTTCTTGATACACTTCTGAAATGCATCACTAATCCTACACATATCTTAGATTTGGAGATCTGAGTTATCTGCCCGTATACATTATGTAGAACTACAAGTCAGAAAGGTAAAACAATTTCAGAAGCTAAAATATATTACGCAGAGTGACACATCTGTTATGCTGATTGACACTTCATTATCTAAGTGCCTAACACTCTTTTTGCTTTTCAATAATGAGTTGTCAGTTTGCAAAACCAATTACATTTTAAATGTTACCGTAGTTATTCAAAGGACAACTTAAGCCCTTTTTACCCCTTGCAGCTGAATTGGTGTTCCCATCTCCGCAAAGGCTTGCACAAAATGTATTGGCCTCTGAGGTATACACACTGGCAAACAACAGCAATGCCTGAGCACCCTTCACGTCACTTGGACAAAGGAAAGATAAATAACATTTTCAGAATCAAGTTAGCACACGCTACCGTGCCGAGCACAAAGTAATTCTTCAAATGGAATTACTTTGCCTAACCTTGTGCTATAGAAGCAAACTGTTCGTTTATCTTAGGTGCCCGGCCTGGCATTCTGGCTGTGTTTGGTTCAAGCCCAGTTAATGGGGGCTAATAATTGATTTGAAATCTCACGGGTAGCATGAAGGAAATCATAGATCGGCTCATATTCAGCAGCAAAGAACAAAGACGTTTGATGCAGTATTAGGAAATAATGGTCCTTCGGGCTGTTTAAACAGCCCAAAGTTAACATGGGCAAAATCTTGTTGTATATTGCATTTCTCTGTTGATCCTAAAATGTAAGGTGACCAACCGTCCTCCTTTAGGGAGGACAGTCCTCCTTTTGTAAGTTCTGTCCTCCCTCAAAAAGTGTCCTCCTCCATGTCCTCCTTTTCGATATTTGAAGACTAATCTGTAAATCTCCGTATTTGATTGATGCCGATCTGATCCGTTGTGTGTGATGTGACGTATTTGTATTTGACATGACGATTCGTCAAGGCTTGGTGTAAAGAGCAAACAAGAAAAAGCTAGACCACGGCTTGACTTTATTTTGAAAGAATTGTAACAAGCAGGATTGAGAGAGCTTATTTCATTGGTTTTTTGCAAAAGATGTGAAGTTATAGCTGGGGTCAGGAATGCAAGCTATTCAGAAAGGTTACATGTAGCTAGTGCTGAAAACAGGAGATAGCCCCTTTACCCTGATAGGCTAATTGATTGAGCCTGCAGGGTGTGGCCGCACAACCACCATCAAGACCTTCCAAACTGCAAGACTCCTCCAGATCATCCTCCAAGAAGATCATCAGACCTGATAAAGCTTGCAAACCTGCAGACTTCCCTTTGCAAGACTGGAATTGCTGTCTGAGAAACAAGGTGAACAACTAGGGCCTAGTCAGTGATAGGAGCCTAGTTTTCTTTGTTTTATAAGGTATCTCTGTTAGTTCTAGTATGCTTTCTTAGTTGTGTAACCCTTGTTTATCAATACATTACAATTAAATTTACTAGAAGATAAAGTGGCACGCTTACCCAATTTTAAGTTACTCATTGGAAAAAGTCCCTGTAGTTGGGACTTGTTTAGCCTGGGAAATTTTAAGGTTAAGAGGAAGTATTCTTAACTTTGGGCCCAGACTAGTAGCAGTGGTTGTGAGCCTTGTTGTGCTTAAGGTCACACACTGCTGAAAAAATCACAGACTCACAGGGGCCCGGAACTGATTAGAGGGCATATGAGCCTGTGATTTACACTCGGTACAGTGCGGCGAGACGCCATTATGAGATGCATGCGCTCCGCACGGGAGACCTTGAGAGAGAGCGCCGCACGCAAGTGGCTTTGTTTACTTGTTACCGAAACAAAACACGGCACATACACACGCAGTAGACTCCCGGTAATTATTTCTTTCTTTCAGTGAATATTCAGTCATACAGAGGTAAGCACAATTCACGTTTTAGTAATTCATTATCTATTTAATAATTTCCAAATATGTATAATTTTGTTTAAAAGTTTATACAACCCTGTTGGCATGTAAGCATAATTACAATATAAAATGTTACAAATGTTTTATTATGCATTTATCATATTATAGTGTATTATTGTTGCAATGAATAAAATGTTTCTTTTATTTACAATATTTTTTTCTTCAATTTATTTGTGTCCTCCTTTTCATTGTAAAAAAGTTGGTCACCTTATAAAATGTTAACTCTGTGATGCTAAGTGTTGGCCTCAAGGGGGCATCAGAGACAGCAGGGGAGGCAAGTGTGTACATCCCAGACAAGCAGTTTCACCTCCCAGCTGCCCCCCCCCAATACCTGGATCCCAGTGGTAACACCAAGGAAAGGCAGTTTTCCCATCCTCAGAGTGCTTTTCTTTATCATAATTCAATATATGTAAAAGCCTCAATTACAGAAAAAGAATACTTTCCCATGGGTTCACTTTCCTTTATGTTTCATGTGCATTTTTATAAATTTAATACATTTACATCTTGCTCTCCTGTCCCCAATGGAAGCACCAGGGCAGCTAACAACATAATTTAAAAAAACAATCCAGTAATCAATTTAAAACAGAATACAATACAAATTCAGGGACGCAATACTGAATAAGCCAAGCAGCAAACAAAGGAGCCGAACAAGCCCATAGACACCAGTGCAACGCCAAAGGAAACAGGGCTGTTTGTACCATCCGCTTAAAAATGGGCAGCCATGCATCCCGAGAGAGAGAGAGAGAGAGAGAGAGAGAGTTCCACAATCATGTTGCCACCACTGAAAACTGTCTTCACATTCTCACCAACTGCAGCTCCAGCAGTGATGGAAAGAAAAGCAGGGCGAATCATGATTGAAGGCAATGCTCAGGCACGGCATCGGGGCGGACCTAGGCGAAATGGCGCCCATGGTGCCCAATGGAAGTGTGCCCCCAGGGGGCACGTGACATCGTGCCACCCTGCCCCAAGAACCGCGACACCCCCCCCCCACGGGAGCCCAGATCTACCCATCAGAAGCAGCCGCGGGTAGACCTGGGTACACGGAGATGGTCTACCCGCATCCCCTAGATCCGCCTCTGCGCGGGCGCAATGTTGCGGGGGTGGGGGTGCGCCATGCCACCGGCGCCCCCCAAGATGGCGCCAGGGCTCGTGTCCCCCTTGGCCCCCCCTAGATCCGCGACTGCACAGCATAATTTAAGATGGAATTATTCGTGAGAAACACAAGTCTTTTTCTTTCTAAAATCTAACAATTACCCCCTCCCTGACATGAATTTTACCCCCGCCCTGGCCTAATTTTTGTTTCTGACACTGCCACTGTTTGAGCCAATAGTGCCCCTAGAGGGAGCCGAGAGCTAGGTTTTGCAAGGCACCTTCCCTTGCCGTATAAACCGCTCCTCTCCCTCGCCAGTCGTCGCAGGGAATGCCACACATGCCGTGTTGCTTACTGACTACTACGGCGAGGGAAAGGAGCGGTTTACACGGCAAGGGAAGGCACCTTGCAAAACCTAGCCCCACCCCAGGGATGCTGCTGGTTTGAGCAATCTTTGTGTCTTTTTGAAGAGCACTGCATGTTTCCGGCACACAATAGGAAGAGAGCAGGGGGCGTGTAGCTTCAACCCTTCAAGCTCCGCCCCTGCTCTCAGCCTGTAGCCAACCCGTTCCAGCAAAGGGGGAACCTCATGCCCCTGGGTGGGGCCAAACAAATTCCAATTCATTGGCTTAAGGCCTGGATCAGCATTGTGTTTTTGAAGAGTCACGTACCAATGACATGAATGCAGGACGCGCAAGCTATTAAGAAAGTAGTATTGGCTTGGACTGCCTGGATATTCTTCGTTTTTTGTTCCCTTTCCCCCCATTCTAAACTGAATTTTAAGTGCATTTTAGCCATCCTCCTCCCGCAGCTACACAGAATCCCTGGCCTTTGTTCCCAGTGCTGCCCCTTTTCAACAGAGGGTTGGCTTCTTTGGGGAGGGGGGAAGAGTACTGGCCAATTAAATCATTTGTTGCTACTTAATCTTTTCCCCAAGTAATTAATGTTACATCGAAAGTGTCGTGCTCATAGGGTATGGTATAGCGGCTGCCATGGGCGCTGGCAAGGGAGCTGGACATGCCGTGGAAGAAAGCATCACAGAGCTGGGACTTTGCCTCCATTATGCTCCAAAATGGAGTGATTCTGGAAGCAGGGGGCGTGGTGACGTCTTTCACCATGAGCCGGCTCCGATAAATGTGCATATCACCAAAGCCTTAATATCAGTGCCTTTGTGAGATATTAAAGGAAGTGTACAATAAAGTACATGGGACGTGGTGGCGCTGCAGGTTAGACCACTATTGCTGAACTTGCTGACCAGAAGGTTGGCAGTTCAAGACCGCACAACGAAGTGAGCTCCCGTTGCTTGTCCCAGCTCCTGCCAACCTAGCAGTTCGAAAGCACATGAAAATGCAAGTAGATAAATAGGGACCACTTCGGTGGGAAGGTAACAGCATTCCGTGCGCCTTGACGTATAGTCATGCTGGCCACATGACCACAGAAACATGTCCTCGGACAAATGCCGGCTCTTCAGCTTAGAAACGGAGATGAGCACCGCCCACTACAGTCGGTCACGACTAGGCCATTCGGTCGTGGGGAAACCTTTACCTTTTATAATAAAGTACAATGCTATAACAAAGCTATCACTCTTTGTTACAATAAAAAGCTCCTTTTAGTGTTTTCTCTCCTTCCTTGTTATGTTATTGGTGTAACATTGATTATTGGATTCAGGCTCTGCACAGGTTTTGGTAAGTTAATTCATTTATGAACAGGGGTCTATAGTTCTCAACAGCCCACAGCTGGGCTTCTCTTAGTGCAAGGGAAGTGAGGAAGCTGTAGGCTGGATTGTCCGTGAGGGGGCAGTGCACTCTGCCTGAATAGAGCACACCCATCACAGTAACACACAAACCAAAGTGGTCCTAGTAATAAGAGAAGTGTCCTTACCTTCCTTAAAGCCCAACTGACTAGAATTAGACTCCACTAGCTATTAAAGCAAAAGCTTTCATTGATTAATGTACTAATTAAAGCTGGCAGTCCTTAATAGGTTTGCCAACAGATTCCCCCCTTCCCTAAAAGTCTATCCTGCTCTGTTGCCTTAACTAGCAAGTTCTGTAGAAATTGGCAATCAAAGTTTCATTTCATGACATGGAGATAAGTACTATCAAGTACTAATGTCCACAAATCAAGTTACTGTTCAAAGCAAAAGGAGCAGTGGCTGTTAAAAGAAATTAGAAACCCTAGAAATATCTCTTTCAAGCAATGTAATTTATACGAAAGCTTTCATTGATTCATATAGATTTGTACATTTAAACAGATACAGAAAAAAAGTTGAAACTATGCACTGATCAGGTACATTAGTGCTGTTACAGTGCAATCCTATGCACGTCTATTCAGAAATTGGAATAGACTGTTCTCAATGGGGCTTACTCTTAGGAAAGTGTTATAGGACTGCAGCCTAAGAGCCTGATCCTCAGGCCCATATCGCTGGCTGTCAGGGCCGGCTCTAGGAGCAGCGGGGCCCAATGTGGAGCATTCTCGCGGGGCCCCCACCTTCCCCATAGCCCCCCCCACTCACCAAGAGGAGCACTCATGGTGCCATGCGCAAAGTGCAGCACCTGGAAATAGTTGGCGGTGACAGGATGACGTCACCGCCAACTGCTTCCAGGATGCCCATTTTAGCCTGTTCAGAGGCAGGGGCAGGTGGGAGAGCCCAAGGTAAAGCTGCTCTGCTTGTCCCACTGCTCAGGAGCCCATAGAGATCCTGGCTGCAGGAAAAGACGATATGCTCACTGCGCTGTTGCGGGGCCCCCTAAAGAGCGGGGCCTAATGGGACGACATTGGTCACATTGGCCTAAGGCCGGCACTGCTGGTGGTATGTGCATACCGCTGGCAAAAGCTCCCACGAATGTGCACATTCACGACACCGTGGGAAGTGGGAGTGCTGATGCTGGGGAGACACTGCCTGGCCTCAGTACTGAGAAGAAGGGCTACCAGTGCTCCGGTAAGTGCATTTGGGGCAGGGGGAGAGGCAGGGAGGGGGGCGGAACTGGGTGGGGGGAGGGGAAGATCGGGCCCATGCAGGTGGGACCTGGCGGTGGCTTCCACCGCCGGATCCTATGCTCCGCCTCGAGTCACCACCAGCAAAATCCATTGCTGCTTTCCACAAGGGAAGGGGACGCTGGCAGTTGCCACAGATCCTGCCATTTTGCTACTGCTGTTCCTATGGGAGCTGGGCAGCTCAGGATGGGGCTCTTAGACGCCTATCGTTGAGATTCTTCCTCTCCCACTTTGGCTGTCAATTTCTCCAAGAAACCTGTGGGAGAACATCCTTTTGGTTTTTCCAGAAATCCATCCCAAAATTCTATCTGGCTTTTAACTATTCAGAAGCTGTTACTACACAGTCATTTGGGGTTCCAGTATAAAATTCCAAAACGCTTTGTTGTGGTATGAGTGGTGACCTGGCCAGGTTTCAACTGACCTGACTGTTTTCCAGCCCATCCCCAGTGTTAGACAATTGGCAGCGGCATCTGTGCAAATGAATCAACACAGACAATATACTCTGACCTTTTCAATCCCTCTGGAACAGATGAAAAGTATTGTGCAAAAAAACACTGTGGCAATTCTCTTCCTTTTTAAATATACCGAAACAGTTCTGTGCCTATGAAATCAGCATCTGCAAAAGAAGAGCCGGTATATTTCGGAGGGGAGATCAGAAACTATTACATTAAAGTGGGTGTTGTTTGTTTCCTAAAAGATGCCGTACACTGGAAGACAGGCTTTGCTCATAGCATGTGGTCCCTAAATCAACACCCGGTCTTGATATGAGCCACATTATAATTGCATCCATGTTCGACAGAAATTTGTTATAATAGCACTTGAAAGGACAGGAAGATGAATGGGCACTGCGGGTTTGGTATTCAAATGCTTTCGTTCTGTGCGGAAGTAAGTAAATCACCAGGGCCTCCTAAGGAGTGCTCAGCCCACTGCGGCTGCTAATAAAGGCTCCAATGAGCAATGCTTCTGTGTTGCAGAAAACCCGCATGTCTGCTGCTGGAGGACAGCAGTTGCATCCAACATGACGCAGCTTACTTGCCCAAATGCCACCCGAAATGGCAGGATCTGAAACTGCACATAGCTGTTCCATCAAAACATCTCAAGCTAACATATAGCAATGCCTTCATATTGTGCCTGTTGGAATGAAGGTGTTTCAAGACATCTTGGATTTTTTTATTTTTGCTGCACAATTAACAGTCACTCATTCATTGTGGGACCTCATCAAAGATGTGAGTTCCTTAAGGTTATGGGATGGACAGAGTGGATAGAGGGATGTTCCTTTCCCTCTCTCACAGCACCAGAACCAGGGGACATCCACGAAAATTTAATGCTGGGAGAGTAAGAACTAACAAAAGGAAATACTTTTTTACACAGCGGGTAATTGTGGAACTCCTTGCCACAGGAGATGGTGATGGCATCTGGCTTTTAAAAGGGGATTGAGGGGATTATGGAGGAAAAGTCCATCGTGGGCTATAGGCAATGATGGCTTGTGCAACCTCCTTACATTAGTAGTAGGCTACTTCAGAATGCCAGGTGCAAGGGAATGGCAATAAGGATCTGTTTGCCTTGAGTGCTCCCTGAGGCATCTGGTGGCCCACTGTGAGATACAGGAAGCTGGACTAGATGGGCCTTTGGCCTGATCCAGCAAGGCTTTTCTTATGTTTTTATGTAATATGTGTTGTTGCCAACAAACCTTGGAAAGTTCAGGTATGGAGAAGACTTATCTTCCCTTTCCATACTAGTCCTTGGGGAAGTGGTGGGGACAAGCAGCAGCCAAAGGCAAGGGGAGGTTTTCCTCCTGCTCCCCCCTCCATTGTATGCAGATCTATCAGCATGCCAGAAGAAGCGACAGCACTGGCATAGGATGGTAGAGGGTCTTTTCCTTCCTCCCCTGTCATCTCAGTGCACTGACCTGAAGCCCAAGGAAAATACAGGGAAATTTGCAACACTGAACATTTTCCTGACTCTATGAAGCAACTGGCAGAGAAAGGGAGGAGGAGGAGCAAATCCTCACAACTCTATGTCACAGTGACAGCATCTTCTGGATGGCTGATCTGCAGCTTGACCTGGAAGAGAAGGAAAAAGGAGGGGAAACCCCTTCCCACTTCCCACACTGTTGCTGCCACTAACCAGGACCCTGATGCTCAGGACTGGCCCATCTACGAGGCTGAGGGAGGCAGTCACATTGGGCAGCAGATTGAAAGGGAGACCACCTACCTCTGGCCACCCACTTGTTTGGGTGGGTCGACATTGGGTCGGCCCAATGTCACTCTTAGGATTGCACCTTTTGTTGCGCATTACTGGAGGAGTAGGCGCTGTACGTCCTGCACTGTCCATTGGCCCAATTGGAGAAGTCGTGATCCTGGCCCTCCATTGCCTCCCCCAAGCCTTGCCTGTAGCTCTGTGTTCGTGGAGCTGGGCTGCTGCTTAAAAAGGCCACCTGTTTCCTTTCTGTCTCTGCCTCTGTAGGCTAGAGGTGAGACTGCTGAAAAGGACACATAGATTTGAGCATCTCTTATTAGCAAATCGGCACCTCTTCTTTGCACAGTAGGTTTGATCCCTTACTCATGGCCACCTGCTTGGAATTGTGCATGTGTGGGCATGGGTTTCTTCCATGAAGAACTCTATTGACCAGAACGCATTGCTTATTGTCTCTTGCCTAGACATTGCACAAATGACAGGGCATCCAGAATTAAGTGTGCATTACTGGTGCATCTTTAATAGCCTTTAATAGTCAGTGTAAACGTGTTTTAAAACAAAGGAGACATCAGTCTTGATGTCCTACTCTATCTTGCTGCAAGTAACCAATCTGCATGCATATGCATATGCCCCAGGTTACCCTACCAAAAAAACGTTAAAATGAAATGCAGTCCTTGCTTCACACAATGTGACTCTGAATTGCAGGCTTGAAGCAACAAAACCCACCCAGCAGATACTCATCAAGCTTGTGCCTCATCTGCATTGAAGTCAATTGGAGCAGCAAGGTTAAGCGTCTGTATAATTGTTGCTCGAATGGAGCCATTATTCAAACGAAGAAGGAAAAACAAAGTCACAACAAGGGGGAAACTAGCCAATAACTGCTGCATCATGCATTTAATTCTGTTTTTCTTGCATAGAGATAATATCTGTGCAGAAAACACATATAATGTCTGAGGTAAGCTCCTGATTTCTAGCAATGGCTCCTGCTGCAGTTATGGCTCCTTGTCCTTGATGATTTCCTTCTTTCTTGATCTCTGTGCCTTTTGAAAAGGCAGGGGGCAGGAAGGAAAAAGGACATGAGAGAGACTAGCAGGATGAGCTAGAGCCAACATTTTCAACGTTTTTCTTCTCAGGGCAAATTGACCTTTATGGTCTTCTCTATGGTCTTGTGATGTCACTTCCGGCTTCCAAAAGTCTTGTCTGGGTTCTGCAGCTCTGTAACAAACTGTCAAGCTACGAAACCCGGACAAGTTATTCTGTTATTTCAACACTGTGCTTCAAACTCCCATGGCACACCTGCCGACCTTTCACTGCACTCCAATGTGCCACAGCACACCAGTTGAAAACTGCTGGGCTAGACCATTACTGCTCTACTCTATGGTTTCCCCACTGCTCTAATCTCTATGGTTTCCCCACAGCCCCTGCCTTTTCAAAAGAAAGGTGGAACTAGAGCTGGCCGGACAGGGAGGGCAGCAGCCACCGCAGAATGTTAGCCAGCCTGGGAGGGGGGTGGGGAAGAGAAAAAGAAGAGACACAGACAGGGGCAAAGGCAGAGTGGATGATGTCCTTGCTGTGCTCCTCTCAGCCCAATGACAGGCCCATGCAGTACCCCCTCTGCTAGGTCCAAGTGCTGTACCCAGGTGTGTCTGCTCATGGTGATGCAAAGTGTTGAATGCCAGATGAGCCGCCGTTTCCCCATCTCCTGCTGTGGCTGAGTGTGTAGAGGGTAACATGGTGGAGTAGCTGGTGTGGATTCTACATCTGCCCCCCCTCTTCTTTTTGTCCCTGCCGTAGGTGTTCTTGGCTAAACATGAATTAAATGCCTTGTTGATCAGCCAGTCCCTTGGCTGGGCTCAAGCTCATCTTGCCTGCCTCCCAGCCTGCGTCTTTGTGCAGTGAGCTACCTGCACCCTATTTTGCTAGGAGCTGTTGAGGCTTCCCTTGTGACTTGCCCAGAGGCGGATCTACAGGGAGGGCAAAGCTCTAAGTGTTGCAAGAAGTCTTACCATCATGTAAATCCCTTCTCTCCTTTGCTGCTGTAGCCAGTAAGCAACGCCAAGATGTTGCTTTTCCCTGTGAGGATTCGCTAAAACGGTGCAGGAGAGGAGTGATTTCCACTGCAAGGTAAGGCTTCTTGCAAAACTTAGAGCTTTGCCCTCCCTTAGATCTGCCTCTGGACTTGCCCCAGTTCCTCCCCTGGCATAAGGGCGCGTTCCTGCTAGTGGACGTCACTACACAGATGTGAACCCTTGTCATGGAGAGGCTTGTGTGTTTGTTTCACATGACTGCCCTCTTTTAAGGGCGCTCTCTTTCTACACTTCCACTGCTCTGCTCAGAAATGTATTCCTTAGATGTGTGCGAGTGGAATGAGGCAACTTGAACCCAGGGGACAGGGGCCCCTAATTGTTCTTTGCTTTTTGCCCCTTTGCATAGATGCTACAGTAAGAATACACTGTGCCCCCCACTGTTGGAAGTGAGGTCCTGTGGCATCCTGTGTGATGTGTGTGTAGCGTTCTTGGGGAAACTCTCCACCATTGGAGGTGGCGCCTGTTGCTGTGTTGCCCATTCCTATTGGCTGGTGGGGTGACACCCCTCCCCCAGCATTGGCCCTGCATCTGCCCTTTGCAGCATCTCCCTGATAGTGCTTCTCTGGCTGCCAGCATTGGGCTGATTAGATGCAGCGATTGGCTCCTTGGAGATCATACTGATGGCACAAGGATATCATATGGACGTGTGCCAATCTCAAAGTGATGACACTTTGATACACATTCTGATACATTGGTGATGACATACTACAATCAGAAGACTGCTCCATAGATAACAGGTTGTGCCATATTTCCATGGATGCCAGGAGTGTGACTGGGGGTTGCTGTCTCAGGTCTCAGGCAAAGTTCTTTCTTCAGCCCAAGTACCTCTAATCCTTTAAACTAGACATATCAAAGATAAAATGTAGAACTTTTCACATGCAATAGTAATGCAAATGTAGAACATTTTTACATAGCTATGGCATTGCTAGCTATGGCATTGCCCCAGCAACACGGAATCAGTCATGTGACAACATCTTCGTAAAGTGCTCCTGGATACAAGCCAGGCTCAAGCCCAAGCACTGCTTAGAGTGGGCACAAATTCCACTGGTACAGCTGCTGCTGCCACATGCATCCCCTGAAAAACCATAGAGAAGGGGGTGAACCAGTCTTCTATTTCCTTTACCTTGATCCTTTCTTGCATGGCCCCTTTAATCAAAACAGGAAGTGTTGGATTTCTGGGAGTGCTTCCAGCAGAGTTCTGCACTTGCTCTGCATTTGTTTAAAGAGACCATGCAAGGAAGGTGAGTGGGCAGGGAAATGGATTGCTACTTTTCATGCAGTGTTTTTTTTTGGGGGGGGGCATGTGCAGTGGTGGCCACAGTGCTGAACCACTTTCCT
>JAJKFI010027549.1:0-17784 GCA_029204185.1 Lerista edwardsae
TCTTCTATATAATGGTTAAAAGTATAGACATCCTCTTCCAGTTGTATCTGGTTTGTATCCCAGTTTGTAAGCCTATTGGTGGGTCGTGACACGATTTCTGGTGGGGCCTGCAAAGCCTCCAATGAAAGCAAGGGTGATGCCTAGGGTTACCAGATACTAACTGGGACAGAGTGCCTATACCTTTAACCGTTGTATAGAAGAGGGAATTTGGGTAGGTGCAGTTTTTTAAACCTTTCCATGCTGAGCTGCCCCTGCCAGAATTCCCTCTTCTATAGAATGGTTAAAGGTGTAGGCACTCATGGAAAGATCAGATAATGAATTGCTTCAGGGTACGATCCTGTCATGCCCTTGGGCCAACACATGTTGTTTGCATGCCTGCCCCACAAATTTGGACGTTGGGCCAACAATGCAGGCAGCAATGTAGGCCTATAAGTGGTCAGGGAGGTCCTATCCCGCAAGTTGCCCACACGTTTGGCAGAACAGGGAAGGGAGAGGGCGAAAGGAGGGTCCTGCAGTTGGAGGAGGGAGGAGTCAGGAGCCTAACAGCCAGATCCTAACCTCTGTCCCTGGGCCTTACGGCCTTGCTCTGGGCTGCTCCAGGCCACTCGGACTTGCATCTGCGATTTAGCAGGTGTAGGTCCAAGCAACCCCATTGGCAATGTCCCCTTGCCCTGCAGTGAGTTCCAGCTGCCTAGTACCCTGCGTAGGATGTAGTGCAGGCCAGCCAGCTCCTGGCTGCTCCTGGGCAGGTTAGGATTGTGCTGTCAAGCCCTGAGGCGACTCAAAAATCAGATAGGTGCTACCTGCCCTGCAAACAGCTGGGTCTGCTGTTACTAAGATGGCTGCAAGTTGCCTTGCAAACCACTGAGCTCCAAGGATGTGAGCTCTTGCAGTTTGCAAGCTTGAGCAATATAGGGAGATAAAGGTTTGAGAGCCCAATGCTAGACATATCTACTCAGAAGTAAATTGCATTATAGTCAATGGGGCTTCCTCCCAGGTAAATGTGGAAAGCCTGAGAGTCATGTCTCTCTCTCTGTGTGTGTGTGTGTGTGTTTCCTATTAGCAATAGGTAGTAGGGGCAGGTGAAGTCTGGGTCATATAACTAACCCCCTCACGCATAGCAAGGCCAGTGTAGCAGGGCTGTATCCTAAGCCTAGTAGAAGGTGCAGAGCAGGGCAAGGGGAGATTTTCCCAGGGCACCCAGCCAGCCCTATGGGGCTGCTTGGATCTGCGCCTGCTGAATTCCTAATTTGCAGGCAAAGGGCAATGTGCGCAGCAGCGGCCTGAATCGGGGCTGCCATCGGCCGTCGCCGCCCCCTGCACTGCCCCATTACGCCCACGGCACACCCATAGCGAGGTCCTGCACTGACCAAGCACAGCTGGTGCTCAACCGGTGTATGACCAGTGCAGCCGATGGGTGCCGCGGTGCCCATGCACTGGCGCTGCTGCTTGCCCCGGTCCAGCGCCCGACTCGCTAGTGCAGACATGCCTGATGGCACGTTTGCAGCATCACTGGATTCGGTACAAGAGTGCAGCGCTGGCGCAACACCAGCACAGGATTGTGCTCACAAAGAGTGTGACAGTTTATCCTTGATGCATTTTCTCCGTTTCAGAGGTAGCATGAGAAAAATTCCCAGAACTGCGTAGTGAGTGTCTGCACATCAAAAACATGTTGCACAAGGACAGGCACCTCAAGTAGCAACAGTTTTGTCGCCTTCAGTTTTTAATAAAGGCCACAAAATACCAGCCTATGCAAACCTGACCAACCATTTTCAAATCTCTGCTACCCAACTACAAAGAACTGCTCCAGGATATGGCTTTTTGTCTTATCTGTTTAGTGTGTCTCATTTTTCCATTCCTTTTTCTTTGATTAAAGTGCTGTTGTCAGAAATAACAAACCTGTTTTAAATAATAGATTTCTTTTTACCTTCCGCATACTCAAATCCTGATGTTCTGGTTCTGTTTGTTTTCTCATAAATAAATGAATTTTGAAGAACACCTTTGGGCACTGACCATGCATAGAAAATACCATCGAAAAGACACGTCTGCCTTTGGAGTGGTATCACAGTGTGAAATATTTATGACGGAAAGCCTTGCGGCCAATAGAAGCCATAAAGTTCTCCTACCTATAACTGCTTAAGTATGCCATGACTTTATTACGGATTGACTAGATTATTGATTCGGACTTCATCCCAGCCCCAAAAACTAAGGTTCAGGGCAGGCCACAATCTTAAAAAGAAAGCACACGGATGGTCGAAATAAAAAGGAGATGGGCAGCTCAATCCAATCTTGGGCAGTGCAGTGTGGCGTCACAAAAGGCACAACACTGTGCTGTAATATGGGGTGGGCAGCCTGATCCTAACTTTGGCAGGACCCGACGGAACAGTAGCACCCAAATGGCAAGGGTGCTGCAGGGTTCTCCTCGGGGTAAGGGAGCATCTGCTCTCTTACCCCAAGTAATGCCACTGCAGCACCAATGGGTCTCCTTGGCTCTACGCCTGGTATTGAGGAGATGTAGAGTCGAGGGGACCCATGCCAGGCCGCCTGGCTCATGTGGGGGGTTAGGATCTGACGGCAGAGGATACCAATCCCCAACTTCCCCAAGGACTCGATCCTCCCCTTCCTACATCCTTCCTGTTCCACCCACCCCAATACAACTCAACAAGGAATGGCGCCGTGGTGGCATCGGTCAACTCACCAAACTGCAAAACCACTGATGTTCCCCTATCTTTAAAAAATCATCCCCAGTATCTACGGTTTCAGGTATCCACGGTGGGTTCCAGAACCGCATGCCTGTCCTGTCCATTGTTTTAGCAGGAAAGGTCTTGCAACACCTGTAAAATATGTGGGAGGGAACTCCTTTTGAACCAAAGAGAATAGTTTTGAGTATTATATAACTGCAGGGTGGCCCCATAAAATGTCTCCCCTGTATGCTTTCTGTCTCATCACACTGTAGATGGCATTATTAGGAGCAGGGGCATAGCTCAAGAAGTGCAGGGGGTTCAATTGCACCGGGCAACAAGTTTTAGGGGGGCAACAAGCTGAGTTTGACACTAGTGGCCAGAATTGTGTAAGCCTTGGTATGTATGGATAATACCCTCATGTTATGTATTATTGGGAAGGTAATTTAATGCAGAATGCCGTGAGACAAACTGGAGTGTATTATCTTCACTCGATCAAAAATTATGGCGAGGAAGAACTAGAAAATGAAAATACAACTGTGACATCACTTCCTGTTGTGACGTCATTTTGGGGGCATCATTGTGCCCTCTGCATCGGGCTACACTTGCATTAGATATACCACTGATTAAGAGGGTATTTCTAATACCCTGGAAGGTCACAACAGATCATAGTCAAGAATGTGAACATTGATATTGCTTTAAATGGGACAAGGCATAAAATAGTTATAGCTATGTCCTTCCAGCCCCCATGATCCGCACTACAGAAAGTGGTGGCTTTTTTCTTTTTTGAATTGAGTCATTTTTCTAATTTCTGAATGAGTATTTTTAAATTGGTTTCATAAGAAATACTATTAAAAGCCACGTTATCAACATTGCATCCTTATCACTTTTGCTCAAAATGAACATGGCGTCACATCAATATTCATGGGAAAAGCTCTATTATTTGCACATTCTAAATCCTCGCTGGATGGACTGGAGCTCAGTTTCCAACACCGTTCAATGTCAAGGGCAATGCAGCTTCCTCTGAGCAAACCTTCATTTTTAGCTGAGAAAATGTAGCTGTTGGCTTGTCACTTTGGAAATGGAACACTGTGCAGTTGTGCTATTGAATGTATGTGATATTGGGCTTGCATGTGCGCATGCACATTTTTTCCTCATGCACGTATGATCTATATTACATATGCAGATGCATAAAATACGGTGGTGCTCAGTTATTGGAAGCAACTTCTGTTGACAAAAGGAGAGCTTCAATCCTGCATGAGGTGCATACAGTCTCTGAAGCAGCCCTTGCAAAACACAATGGCTGAGCCTTAAACATTAGCTTATACAGCTAGGCAAATGTCTCGTTTGACCTCCTGCTGAACTTGATGCTTCTTCTCTGCTCAAATCCTTTGAAAATTTTCAAAAGCGGCATCTAAGCCCTTCTACTGTTGACACCATTCAGAAGTGTAGCAGCTGCTTCGCCCATTTAGGGGTGGTGACTCCTGACTTCACCCCCCATCATGAACGCAAGGATGACTCTGCCAATTACAGTAATTCCTCTTTATATGTGAACTCATTATCTGCGAATTCACATATCTGCAAGGGGCAGAATTGCTACTTTCCTCATTATCTGCTCTTCTGTCCTCATTATCCGCTATGCAGAGACCTTCTGAAAACTGCAGGGACCTTCAGAATGGCACCTGCAACCAGCGCTGACCCCTTTAAACTGGCTGGCAGAAGGGGTCCATGCTAGTTGCAGATGCCATTCTGAAGGTCCCCGCAGCCTCTGGAAGGTCTCTACAGCATTCAGAGATCTTTTGGCACTTCTTGCTGCACTCTGCTGGCTTCCTGAGGGTCTCTGCTGAATTCTTCTGATGGCAGATAAGGTATCCTTTGTACCCTATTATCCCATGCATCCTATGGGATCCCATGATCCCATAGGATCAATGGTTCCTTATCTGCAAATTTGCTATCCACAAGGATTTCCAGGAACCTAACCCTAGCAGATAATGTTGACTGACTGTACTTCTGGGTTGCCAGCCAATCAGCGTGGCCATGTTTTTGCTTTGCTCCAATCTCGGAGCACAGCAAAAAAGCGGCCGAGTCAGGTGATCACTGTGCTCCAGGACTGCACCACCCCTTGCTCCTTCCTCATCACCCACTTCCTCGCGCTACTGCCGTGGTGTTCTGATCCCAACCAGAGCACTAAGGCAGCAATGCAAGGAAACAAGCAGCAAGGACGAAGGAGCAAGGGGTGGTGCACTGCCTCCTCCTTCCTTGTGCCACTCTTCATATCACTGCCATGAAGGCAGTGGCACACGGAAGGGGGCAGCAAGGAAGGAGGACCAAGAGGATAGCAGGGGGATCTGGCAGCCACCCCCTCACTCCAATTTCCTTGCCATCCCCCTTTGTCTCACAGAAGCGTAGTCTTTCTAAATTATCCCCATTGAGATCTAAACACTAAGACGTGGTGGCCGTCTTGGCTGGGCATCATGTGCACCCTTCACATGATGCTCCAGCATGGAACCCAGGGCAGTCTGCCCCCTGCTCCCCTCTAGCTACACCACTGACATCACTGCTGTTGCTATAAAAATCACAGAGCTCTGCCCTCCTTATCTCCTGCAACTACACTCCTGCTTATGCAGTAGTTCCCAGTAGTTCAGATCCATCCTAGATAAGCTTTCATATAGACATGGATGCTCAGGCCCATTTGCTGACAAGACCTCACCACTGACACCATCCGGATTATAAGCATGCGTTGCATGGTTTTCTGTTTGTGACGCAGAGCACAAGCCTAACCTGGAGTTAGGCTGGCACAGTTAGGCCAGAACGTTTGGCCAGCACTAGGACCACCATAAAGCACATTTGGACCACTCTCTGAGAGCGCAGTCTTAAACTGGAGTTAGGCCGGCATAAGCTAAGCCAGCAAAATTTAGCCAGCACAAGTCCATAAAATGTTTTTGGACTACTCTCGGAGTCAGGGAGGATGGCTTGTGTCTGTGTGCTGGCCTTTGACTCTGAGAGTGGTCCAAACATACTTTACGGTGTCCCTTGTGTTGGCCAAATTTTGCTGGTTTAGCTTATGCTGGCCTAACTCAGTTTTATGCCCTGAGTCAGGAGGGATGGCACAATCTGTGTGCTGACCTCTCTGACCGAGAGTGGTCCAAACATACTTTACGGTGTCCCTTGTTCCAGTTAACTTTGCTGGCTTTACTGTGCTGGCCTAACTCCAGGTTAGGACTGCCCCCTTAGATGCTGAATCCATTGCTTCTGATCTGATGGGTTCAAGCTAAACAGGAATGCTGATTAGCTGGGGAAAGGCCAGGAAAATGAAGTACCAGAAGCAGCCCTTCCCTTTAATCTATTGTAGCATTGGAACTATCAAAACAACAGGTCCAGAATCTAAGGTGAGGCCTGGGAACAATTGAATGCAGAAACACGCACATACAAAGCTGCACCCTTACTTCTTGATACACTTCTGAAATGCATCACTAATCCTACACATATCTTAGATTTGGAGATCTGAGTTATCTGCCCGTATACATTATGTAGAACTACAAGTCAGAAAGGTAAAACAATTTCAGAAGCTAAAATATATTACGCAGAGTGACACATCTGTTATGCTGATTGACACTTCATTATCTAAGTGCCTAACACTCTTTTTGCTTTTCAATAATGAGTTGTCAGTTTGCAAAACCAATTACATTTTAAATGTTACCGTAGTTATTCAAAGGACAACTTAAGCCCTTTTTACCCCTTGCAGCTGAATTGGTGTTCCCATCTCCGCAAAGGCTTGCACAAAATGTATTGGCCTCTGAGGTATACACACTGGCAAACAACAGCAATGCCTGAGCACCCTTCACGTCACTTGGACAAAGGAAAGATAAATAACATTTTCAGAATCAAGTTAGCACACGCTACCGTGCCGAGCACAAAGTAATTCTTCAAATGGAATTACTTTGCCTAACCTTGTGCTATAGAAGCAAACTGTTCGTTTATCTTAGGTGCCCGGCCTGGCATTCTGGCTGTGTTTGGTTCAAGCCCAGTTAATGGGGGCTAATAATTGATTTGAAATCTCACGGGTAGCATGAAGGAAATCATAGATCGGCTCATATTCAGCAGCAAAGAACAAAGACGTTTGATGCAGTATTAGGAAATAATGGTCCTTCGGGCTGTTTAAACAGCCCAAAGTTAACATGGGCAAAATCTTGTTGTATATTGCATTTCTCTGTTGATCCTAAAATGTAAGGTGACCAACCGTCCTCCTTTAGGGAGGACAGTCCTCCTTTTGTAAGTTCTGTCCTCCCTCAAAAAGTGTCCTCCTCCATGTCCTCCTTTTCGATATTTGAAGACTAATCTGTAAATCTCCGTATTTGATTGATGCCGATCTGATCCGTTGTGTGTGATGTGACGTATTTGTATTTGACATGACGATTCGTCAAGGCTTGGTGTAAAGAGCAAACAAGAAAAAGCTAGACCACGGCTTGACTTTATTTTGAAAGAATTGTAACAAGCAGGATTGAGAGAGCTTATTTCATTGGTTTTTTGCAAAAGATGTGAAGTTATAGCTGGGGTCAGGAATGCAAGCTATTCAGAAAGGTTACATGTAGCTAGTGCTGAAAACAGGAGATAGCCCCTTTACCCTGATAGGCTAATTGATTGAGCCTGCAGGGTGTGGCCGCACAACCACCATCAAGACCTTCCAAACTGCAAGACTCCTCCAGATCATCCTCCAAGAAGATCATCAGACCTGATAAAGCTTGCAAACCTGCAGACTTCCCTTTGCAAGACTGGAATTGCTGTCTGAGAAACAAGGTGAACAACTAGGGCCTAGTCAGTGATAGGAGCCTAGTTTTCTTTGTTTTATAAGGTATCTCTGTTAGTTCTAGTATGCTTTCTTAGTTGTGTAACCCTTGTTTATCAATACATTACAATTAAATTTACTAGAAGATAAAGTGGCACGCTTACCCAATTTTAAGTTACTCATTGGAAAAAGTCCCTGTAGTTGGGACTTGTTTAGCCTGGGAAATTTTAAGGTTAAGAGGAAGTATTCTTAACTTTGGGCCCAGACTAGTAGCAGTGGTTGTGAGCCTTGTTGTGCTTAAGGTCACACACTGCTGAAAAAATCACAGACTCACAGGGGCCCGGAACTGATTAGAGGGCATATGAGCCTGTGATTTACACTCGGTACAGTGCGGCGAGACGCCATTATGAGATGCATGCGCTCCGCACGGGAGACCTTGAGAGAGAGCGCCGCACGCAAGTGGCTTTGTTTACTTGTTACCGAAACAAAACACGGCACATACACACGCAGTAGACTCCCGGTAATTATTTCTTTCTTTCAGTGAATATTCAGTCATACAGAGGTAAGCACAATTCACGTTTTAGTAATTCATTATCTATTTAATAATTTCCAAATATGTATAATTTTGTTTAAAAGTTTATACAACCCTGTTGGCATGTAAGCATAATTACAATATAAAATGTTACAAATGTTTTATTATGCATTTATCATATTATAGTGTATTATTGTTGCAATGAATAAAATGTTTCTTTTATTTACAATATTTTTTTCTTCAATTTATTTGTGTCCTCCTTTTCATTGTAAAAAAGTTGGTCACCTTATAAAATGTTAACTCTGTGATGCTAAGTGTTGGCCTCAAGGGGGCATCAGAGACAGCAGGGGAGGCAAGTGTGTACATCCCAGACAAGCAGTTTCACCTCCCAGCTGCCCCCCCCCCAATACCTGGATCCCAGTGGTAACACCAAGGAAAGGCAGTTTTCCCATCCTCAGAGTGCTTTTCTTTATCATAATTCAATATATGTAAAAGCCTCAATTACAGAAAAAGAATACTTTCCCATGGGTTCACTTTCCTTTATGTTTCATGTGCATTTTTATAAATTTAATACATTTACATCTTGCTCTCCTGTCCCCAATGGAAGCACCAGGGCAGCTAACAACATAATTTAAAAAAACAATCCAGTAATCAATTTAAAACAGAATACAATACAAATTCAGGGACGCAATACTGAATAAGCCAAGCAGCAAACAAAGGAGCCGAACAAGCCCATAGACACCAGTGCAACGCCAAAGGAAACAGGGCTGTTTGTACCATCCGCTTAAAAATGGGCAGCCATGCATCCCGAGAGAGAGAGAGAGAGAGAGAGAGAGTTCCACAATCATGTTGCCACCACTGAAAACTGTCTTCACATTCTCACCAACTGCAGCTCCAGCAGTGATGGAAAGAAAAGCAGGGCGAATCATGATTGAAGGCAATGCTCAGGCACGGCATCGGGGCGGACCTAGGCGAAATGGCGCCCATGGTGCCCAATGGAAGTGTGCCCCCAGGGGGCACGTGACATCGTGCCACCCTGCCCCAAGAACCGCGACACCCCCCCCCCCACGGGAGCCCAGATCTACCCATCAGAAGCAGCCGCGGGTAGACCTGGGTACACGGAGATGGTCTACCCGCATCCCCTAGATCCGCCTCTGCGCGGGCGCAATGTTGCGGGGGTGGGGGTGCGCCATGCCACCGGCGCCCCCCAAGATGGCGCCAGGGCTCGTGTCCCCCTTGGCCCCCCCTAGATCCGCGACTGCACAGCATAATTTAAGATGGAATTATTCGTGAGAAACACAAGTCTTTTTCTTTCTAAAATCTAACAATTACCCCCTCCCTGACATGAATTTTACCCCCGCCCTGGCCTAATTTTTGTTTCTGACACTGCCACTGTTTGAGCCAATAGTGCCCCTAGAGGGAGCCGAGAGCTAGGTTTTGCAAGGCACCTTCCCTTGCCGTATAAACCGCTCCTCTCCCTCGCCAGTCGTCGCAGGGAATGCCACACATGCCGTGTTGCTTACTGACTACTACGGCGAGGGAAAGGAGCGGTTTACACGGCAAGGGAAGGCACCTTGCAAAACCTAGCCCCACCCCAGGGATGCTGCTGGTTTGAGCAATCTTTGTGTCTTTTTGAAGAGCACTGCATGTTTCCGGCACACAATAGGAAGAGAGCAGGGGGCGTGTAGCTTCAACCCTTCAAGCTCCGCCCCTGCTCTCAGCCTGTAGCCAACCCGTTCCAGCAAAGGGGGAACCTCATGCCCCTGGGTGGGGCCAAACAAATTCCAATTCATTGGCTTAAGGCCTGGATCAGCATTGTGTTTTTGAAGAGTCACGTACCAATGACATGAATGCAGGACGCGCAAGCTATTAAGAAAGTAGTATTGGCTTGGACTGCCTGGATATTCTTCGTTTTTTGTTCCCTTTCCCCCCATTCTAAACTGAATTTTAAGTGCATTTTAGCCATCCTCCTCCCGCAGCTACACAGAATCCCTGGCCTTTGTTCCCAGTGCTGCCCCTTTTCAACAGAGGGTTGGCTTCTTTGGGGAGGGGGGAAGAGTACTGGCCAATTAAATCATTTGTTGCTACTTAATCTTTTCCCCAAGTAATTAATGTTACATCGAAAGTGTCGTGCTCATAGGGTATGGTATAGCGGCTGCCATGGGCGCTGGCAAGGGAGCTGGACATGCCGTGGAAGAAAGCATCACAGAGCTGGGACTTTGCCTCCATTATGCTCCAAAATGGAGTGATTCTGGAAGCAGGGGGCGTGGTGACGTCTTTCACCATGAGCCGGCTCCGATAAATGTGCATATCACCAAAGCCTTAATATCAGTGCCTTTGTGAGATATTAAAGGAAGTGTACAATAAAGTACATGGGACGTGGTGGCGCTGCAGGTTAGACCACTATTGCTGAACTTGCTGACCAGAAGGTTGGCAGTTCAAGACCGCACAACGAAGTGAGCTCCCGTTGCTTGTCCCAGCTCCTGCCAACCTAGCAGTTCGAAAGCACATGAAAATGCAAGTAGATAAATAGGGACCACTTCGGTGGGAAGGTAACAGCATTCCGTGCGCCTTGACGTATAGTCATGCTGGCCACATGACCACAGAAACATGTCCTCGGACAAATGCCGGCTCTTCAGCTTAGAAACGGAGATGAGCACCGCCCACTACAGTCGGTCACGACTAGGCCATTCGGTCGTGGGGAAACCTTTACCTTTTATAATAAAGTACAATGCTATAACAAAGCTATCACTCTTTGTTACAATAAAAAGCTCCTTTTAGTGTTTTCTCTCCTTCCTTGTTATGTTATTGGTGTAACATTGATTATTGGATTCAGGCTCTGCACAGGTTTTGGTAAGTTAATTCATTTATGAACAGGGGTCTATAGTTCTCAACAGCCCACAGCTGGGCTTCTCTTAGTGCAAGGGAAGTGAGGAAGCTGTAGGCTGGATTGTCCGTGAGGGGGCAGTGCACTCTGCCTGAATAGAGCACACCCATCACAGTAACACACAAACCAAAGTGGTCCTAGTAATAAGAGAAGTGTCCTTACCTTCCTTAAAGCCCAACTGACTAGAATTAGACTCCACTAGCTATTAAAGCAAAAGCTTTCATTGATTAATGTACTAATTAAAGCTGGCAGTCCTTAATAGGTTTGCCAACAGATTCCCCCCTTCCCTAAAAGTCTATCCTGCTCTGTTGCCTTAACTAGCAAGTTCTGTAGAAATTGGCAATCAAAGTTTCATTTCATGACATGGAGATAAGTACTATCAAGTACTAATGTCCACAAATCAAGTTACTGTTCAAAGCAAAAGGAGCAGTGGCTGTTAAAAGAAATTAGAAACCCTAGAAATATCTCTTTCAAGCAATGTAATTTATACGAAAGCTTTCATTGATTCATATAGATTTGTACATTTAAACAGATACAGAAAAAAAGTTGAAACTATGCACTGATCAGGTACATTAGTGCTGTTACAGTGCAATCCTATGCACGTCTATTCAGAAATTGGAATAGACTGTTCTCAATGGGGCTTACTCTTAGGAAAGTGTTATAGGACTGCAGCCTAAGAGCCTGATCCTCAGGCCCATATCGCTGGCTGTCAGGGCCGGCTCTAGGAGCAGCGGGGCCCAATGTGGAGCATTCTCGCGGGGCCCCCACCTTCCCCATAGCCCCCCCCACTCACCAAGAGGAGCACTCATGGTGCCATGCGCAAAGTGCAGCACCTGGAAATAGTTGGCGGTGACAGGATGACGTCACCGCCAACTGCTTCCAGGATGCCCATTTTAGCCTGTTCAGAGGCAGGGGCAGGTGGGAGAGCCCAAGGTAAAGCTGCTCTGCTTGTCCCACTGCTCAGGAGCCCATAGAGATCCTGGCTGCAGGAAAAGACGATATGCTCACTGCGCTGTTGCGGGGCCCCCTAAAGAGCGGGGCCTAATGGGACGACATTGGTCACATTGGCCTAAGGCCGGCACTGCTGGTGGTATGTGCATACCGCTGGCAAAAGCTCCCACGAATGTGCACATTCACGACACCGTGGGAAGTGGGAGTGCTGATGCTGGGGAGACACTGCCTGGCCTCAGTACTGAGAAGAAGGGCTACCAGTGCTCCGGTAAGTGCATTTGGGGCAGGGGGAGAGGCAGGGAGGGGGGCGGAACTGGGTGGGGGGAGGGGAAGATCGGGCCCATGCAGGTGGGACCTGGCGGTGGCTTCCACCGCCGGATCCTATGCTCCGCCTCGAGTCACCACCAGCAAAATCCATTGCTGCTTTCCACAAGGGAAGGGGACGCTGGCAGTTGCCACAGATCCTGCCATTTTGCTACTGCTGTTCCTATGGGAGCTGGGCAGCTCAGGATGGGGCTCTTAGACGCCTATCGTTGAGATTCTTCCTCTCCCACTTTGGCTGTCAATTTCTCCAAGAAACCTGTGGGAGAACATCCTTTTGGTTTTTCCAGAAATCCATCCCAAAATTCTATCTGGCTTTTAACTATTCAGAAGCTGTTACTACACAGTCATTTGGGGTTCCAGTATAAAATTCCAAAACGCTTTGTTGTGGTATGAGTGGTGACCTGGCCAGGTTTCAACTGACCTGACTGTTTTCCAGCCCATCCCCAGTGTTAGACAATTGGCAGCGGCATCTGTGCAAATGAATCAACACAGACAATATACTCTGACCTTTTCAATCCCTCTGGAACAGATGAAAAGTATTGTGCAAAAAAAACACTGTGGCAATTCTCTTCCTTTTTAAATATACCGAAACAGTTCTGTGCCTATGAAATCAGCATCTGCAAAAGAAGAGCCGGTATATTTCGGAGGGGAGATCAGAAACTATTACATTAAAGTGGGTGTTGTTTGTTTCCTAAAAGATGCCGTACACTGGAAGACAGGCTTTGCTCATAGCATGTGGTCCCTAAATCAACACCCGGTCTTGATATGAGCCACATTATAATTGCATCCATGTTCGACAGAAATTTGTTATAATAGCACTTGAAAGGACAGGAAGATGAATGGGCACTGCGGGTTTGGTATTCAAATGCTTTCGTTCTGTGCGGAAGTAAGTAAATCACCAGGGCCTCCTAAGGAGTGCTCAGCCCACTGCGGCTGCTAATAAAGGCTCCAATGAGCAATGCTTCTGTGTTGCAGAAAACCCGCATGTCTGCTGCTGGAGGACAGCAGTTGCATCCAACATGACGCAGCTTACTTGCCCAAATGCCACCCGAAATGGCAGGATCTGAAACTGCACATAGCTGTTCCATCAAAACATCTCAAGCTAACATATAGCAATGCCTTCATATTGTGCCTGTTGGAATGAAGGTGTTTCAAGACATCTTGGATTTTTTTATTTTTGCTGCACAATTAACAGTCACTCATTCATTGTGGGACCTCATCAAAGATGTGAGTTCCTTAAGGTTATGGGATGGACAGAGTGGATAGAGGGATGTTCCTTTCCCTCTCTCACAGCACCAGAACCAGGGGACATCCACGAAAATTTAATGCTGGGAGAGTAAGAACTAACAAAAGGAAATACTTTTTTACACAGCGGGTAATTGTGGAACTCCTTGCCACAGGAGATGGTGATGGCATCTGGCTTTTAAAAGGGGATTGAGGGGATTATGGAGGAAAAGTCCATCGTGGGCTATAGGCAATGATGGCTTGTGCAACCTCCTTACATTAGTAGTAGGCTACTTCAGAATGCCAGGTGCAAGGGAATGGCAATAAGGATCTGTTTGCCTTGAGTGCTCCCTGAGGCATCTGGTGGCCCACTGTGAGATACAGGAAGCTGGACTAGATGGGCCTTTGGCCTGATCCAGCAAGGCTTTTCTTATGTTTTTATGTAATATGTGTTGTTGCCAACAAACCTTGGAAAGTTCAGGTATGGAGAAGACTTATCTTCCCTTTCCATACTAGTCCTTGGGGAAGTGGTGGGGACAAGCAGCAGCCAAAGGCAAGGGGAGGTTTTCCTCCTGCTCCCCCCTCCATTGTATGCAGATCTATCAGCATGCCAGAAGAAGCGACAGCACTGGCATAGGATGGTAGAGGGTCTTTTCCTTCCTCCCCTGTCATCTCAGTGCACTGACCTGAAGCCCAAGGAAAATACAGGGAAATTTGCAACACTGAACATTTTCCTGACTCTATGAAGCAACTGGCAGAGAAAGGGAGGAGGAGGAGCAAATCCTCACAACTCTATGTCACAGTGACAGCATCTTCTGGATGGCTGATCTGCAGCTTGACCTGGAAGAGAAGGAAAAAGGAGGGGAAACCCCTTCCCACTTCCCACACTGTTGCTGCCACTAACCAGGACCCTGATGCTCAGGACTGGCCCATCTACGAGGCTGAGGGAGGCAGTCACATTGGGCAGCAGATTGAAAGGGAGACCACCTACCTCTGGCCACCCACTTGTTTGGGTGGGTCGACATTGGGTCGGCCCAATGTCACTCTTAGGATTGCACCTTTTGTTGCGCATTACTGGAGGAGTAGGCGCTGTACGTCCTGCACTGTCCATTGGCCCAATTGGAGAAGTCGTGATCCTGGCCCTCCATTGCCTCCCCCAAGCCTTGCCTGTAGCTCTGTGTTCGTGGAGCTGGGCTGCTGCTTAAAAAGGCCACCTGTTTCCTTTCTGTCTCTGCCTCTGTAGGCTAGAGGTGAGACTGCTGAAAAGGACACATAGATTTGAGCATCTCTTATTAGCAAATCGGCACCTCTTCTTTGCACAGTAGGTTTGATCCCTTACTCATGGCCACCTGCTTGGAATTGTGCATGTGTGGGCATGGGTTTCTTCCATGAAGAACTCTATTGACCAGAACGCATTGCTTATTGTCTCTTGCCTAGACATTGCACAAATGACAGGGCATCCAGAATTAAGTGTGCATTACTGGTGCATCTTTAATAGCCTTTAATAGTCAGTGTAAACGTGTTTTAAAACAAAGGAGACATCAGTCTTGATGTCCTACTCTATCTTGCTGCAAGTAACCAATCTGCATGCATATGCATATGCCCCAGGTTACCCTACCAAAAAAACGTTAAAATGAAATGCAGTCCTTGCTTCACACAATGTGACTCTGAATTGCAGGCTTGAAGCAACAAAACCCACCCAGCAGATACTCATCAAGCTTGTGCCTCATCTGCATTGAAGTCAATTGGAGCAGCAAGGTTAAGCGTCTGTATAATTGTTGCTCGAATGGAGCCATTATTCAAACGAAGAAGGAAAAACAAAGTCACAACAAGGGGGAAACTAGCCAATAACTGCTGCATCATGCATTTAATTCTGTTTTTCTTGCATAGAGATAATATCTGTGCAGAAAACACATATAATGTCTGAGGTAAGCTCCTGATTTCTAGCAATGGCTCCTGCTGCAGTTATGGCTCCTTGTCCTTGATGATTTCCTTCTTTCTTGATCTCTGTGCCTTTTGAAAAGGCAGGGGGCAGGAAGGAAAAAGGACATGAGAGAGACTAGCAGGATGAGCTAGAGCCAACATTTTCAACGTTTTTCTTCTCAGGGCAAATTGACCTTTATGGTCTTCTCTATGGTCTTGTGATGTCACTTCCGGCTTCCAAAAGTCTTGTCTGGGTTCTGCAGCTCTGTAACAAACTGTCAAGCTACGAAACCCGGACAAGTTATTCTGTTATTTCAACACTGTGCTTCAAACTCCCATGGCACACCTGCCGACCTTTCACTGCACTCCAATGTGCCACAGCACACCAGTTGAAAACTGCTGGGCTAGACCATTACTGCTCTACTCTATGGTTTCCCCACTGCTCTAATCTCTATGGTTTCCCCACAGCCCCTGCCTTTTCAAAAGAAAGGTGGAACTAGAGCTGGCCGGACAGGGAGGGCAGCAGCCACCGCAGAATGTTAGCCAGCCTGGGAGGGGGGTGGGGAAGAGAAAAAGAAGAGACACAGACAGGGGCAAAGGCAGAGTGGATGATGTCCTTGCTGTGCTCCTCTCAGCCCAATGACAGGCCCATGCAGTACCCCCTCTGCTAGGTCCAAGTGCTGTACCCAGGTGTGTCTGCTCATGGTGATGCAAAGTGTTGAATGCCAGATGAGCCGCCGTTTCCCCATCTCCTGCTGTGGCTGAGTGTGTAGAGGGTAACATGGTGGAGTAGCTGGTGTGGATTCTACATCTGCCCCCCCTCTTCTTTTTGTCCCTGCCGTAGGTGTTCTTGGCTAAACATGAATTAAATGCCTTGTTGATCAGCCAGTCCCTTGGCTGGGCTCAAGCTCATCTTGCCTGCCTCCCAGCCTGCGTCTTTGTGCAGTGAGCTACCTGCACCCTATTTTGCTAGGAGCTGTTGAGGCTTCCCTTGTGACTTGCCCAGAGGCGGATCTACAGGGAGGGCAAAGCTCTAAGTGTTGCAAGAAGTCTTACCATCATGTAAATCCCTTCTCTCCTTTGCTGCTGTAGCCAGTAAGCAACGCCAAGATGTTGCTTTTCCCTGTGAGGATTCGCTAAAACGGTGCAGGAGAGGAGTGATTTCCACTGCAAGGTAAGGCTTCTTGCAAAACTTAGAGCTTTGCCCTCCCTTAGATCTGCCTCTGGACTTGCCCCAGTTCCTCCCCTGGCATAAGGGCGCGTTCCTGCTAGTGGACGTCACTACACAGATGTGAACCCTTGTCATGGAGAGGCTTGTGTGTTTGTTTCACATGACTGCCCTCTTTTAAGGGCGCTCTCTTTCTACACTTCCACTGCTCTGCTCAGAAATGTATTCCTTAGATGTGTGCGAGTGGAATGAGGCAACTTGAACCCAGGGGACAGGGGCCCCTAATTGTTCTTTGCTTTTTGCCCCTTTGCATAGATGCTACAGTAAGAATACACTGTGCCCCCCACTGTTGGAAGTGAGGTCCTGTGGCATCCTGTGTGATGTGTGTGTAGCGTTCTTGGGGAAACTCTCCACCATTGGAGGTGGCGCCTGTTGCTGTGTTGCCCATTCCTATTGGCTGGTGGGGTGACACCCCTCCCCCAGCATTGGCCCTGCATCTGCCCTTTGCAGCATCTCCCTGATAGTGCTTCTCTGGCTGCCAGCATTGGGCTGATTAGATGCAGCGATTGGCTCCTTGGAGATCATACTGATGGCACAAGGATATCATATGGACGTGTGCCAATCTCAAAGTGATGACACTTTGATACACAT
This sequence comes from Lerista edwardsae, assembly GCA_029204185.1. Lineage (NCBI taxonomy): Eukaryota > Metazoa > Chordata > Lepidosauria > Squamata > Scincidae > Lerista > Lerista edwardsae. Next base: position 17,128 of record JAJKFI010027549.1, read on the forward strand.
TCTGATACATTGGTGATGACATACTACAATCAGAAGACTGCTCCATAGATAACAGGTTGTGCCATATTTCCATGGATGCCAGGAGTGTGACTGGGGGTTGCTGTCTCAGGTCTCAGGCAAAGTTCTTTCTTCAGCCCAAGTACCTCTAATCCTTTAAACTAGACATATCAAAGATAAAATGTAGAACTTTTCACATGCAATAGTAATGCAAATGTAGAACATTTTTACATAGCTATGGCATTGCTAGCTATGGCATTGCCCCAGCAACACGGAATCAGTCATGTGACAACATCTTCGTAAAGTGCTCCTGGATACAAGCCAGGCTCAAGCCCAAGCACTGCTTAGAGTGGGCACAAATTCCACTGGTACAGCTGCTGCTGCCACATGCATCCCCTGAAAAACCATAGAGAAGGGGGTGAACCAGTCTTCTATTTCCTTTACCTTGATCCTTTCTTGCATGGCCCCTTTAATCAAAACAGGAAGTGTTGGATTTCTGGGAGTGCTTCCAGCAGAGTTCTGCACTTGCTCTGCATTTGTTTAAAGAGACCATGCAAGGAAGGTGAGTGGGCAGGGAAATGGATTGCTACTTTTCATGCAGTGTTTTTTTTTGGGGGGGGGGCATGTGCAGTGGTGGCCACAGTGCTGAACCACTTTCCT
>JAJKFI010027550.1:0-10838 GCA_029204185.1 Lerista edwardsae
TTATTTATTTAGTAAATTTTGACCCCACCTTCTCTCCTCCCAAAAAAAGGGGTTATCAGGGCAGCACAAAACAAAATAATATTGTTACAAAACAATAAATAAAAAATGCTGGTGAAAAAATATATACAAAAAACCAATAAAAGTATAGCTGAAACAAAATCACAGAAAACGGACAATGCCATAAAATCAACTGAGAGAACAAACAACACTGCAAAACAAACAAACGAACAAAAAAACCAACCGTCCAGCAACTTAAAACACCATGAAACAATTGCCTGGCTAAAAGCAATATATCCATGTAGTGATGGTAGCTTCCTTTGCAGAGAGCAAGGGTTATCTCACTCCCCATAGGCAGAGTCTTCCATTCTGCATGTCACTGTGAGCTTCCTCAGTGCAGGTTTTAGCAGGAGCTCGCACAGGCACAAGTAAAAACTATTTGTAGGCCGAGTAGGCTGGCCTGCGACTGGCTTTCAATGTATTGATTATTTATTTTGGGTGCCAGCATCGCATTGGAATCACTGCACAGGCTGCGCTGCGTAGCAAGGTTAAAAAACTCAATTCCAATGACATTCTCCTCTGGCTTCAGAGCAATTAGGCAGTGTCAGGAAAAAAGAAAATCTTGTAAATTACCAACGCTCTAGAAATCAATACGGCTAACTACAGGCACTTTGAAGTCTCTCGATTGCACATGCGTTGAAATCAGGAGAGAGAGAGAGAGAGAAAGAGAGAGCTATTTATCCACCCTCACCTTGTTCCTCCTGGGATCTCTGTGATTTTAACACTTTGCCTATTGTTCATCTTCAGACTGGGATGGATATTGGTATTAATAAGCTGCTGAGTGTAAGTAAGAGTAAGTACAAGCCCAGTCCTTCCCTTGCTGCTCAACAGTGGCAAGGCTTTTGGGACAGCACTGACTGCCATAAAGGCGTTCCAACAGCATGAATTAGCACCTTCCTGCCCCACTATCAGAGTAGCCATGATGACAGAAGCAGGCACAATACAGGAAAAGTGGGAGGGGTGGCGGGAGGGTAGAATGGAGGCAGGGAGGGAGGGGGAGTCACCAGGGGTGGGGGTTTGCCTTAAATGTGCATTTGGTAAGTGGGTGGGTGTATATGCAGTATATGCAGGCAATATGCGGATGCTCCAAATGCCGTTTGGGGCAATGGAAAGGGGTATAAATCTGGTAAATAAAATAAATAATATTTCTTAAAAGTTGGATACAGTATCTGCTGAGCCTGCTTTCTTTAGCATTGGTGGTTGTGTCTGGGGAATGCAAGACACAAAGTGATTTAGAAAGTTGCACCATGTGAGCTTGTAATACCAACTGGGAGGCTGTCCTGTCCTGTGGCTTCCCATCGTATTCACACTGCTGCACTGAACTGCTTATAATAACAGGACAATCTTAGGTGATCGTGGTATTTCTGCATCTTTTGCAGCCACTCTGCTTAGCTAATTGCATTGCCAAAAGCAATTCCTCCAGGCAAATTTTGTACCCCGTTGTAAGAGTGTTCCGCCAGCCTGTGGTAATAGGACTGGACTTTTTTCTACAGCAGTGATATTCTGTTCCTTGGCAGTGCGGTCCTTGGATGTTATTGAGAGTGCAATCCTCAATTACGCTGGAATGGTGAGGCTGGTGGGCCTGCACTATATCCAAGGCACCTTAGGTGTGCTGGGAGCCTCCCTGGGGCAAGGCCACATTTCCACCCTTGCCCAGTAATGTCATGCAGGGGGAACGCAGGGGAACTCAGTTCCACTTTTTAAAATTAGGGCTGACTCCACCCACTTCACCACTGTCTCTCCAGTCCAGAGTGTTTCACTGGCGCTCTGGGTGTGAGGTTTCTTTGGGAGACTGTCCCCATCGCTATTGGAGCTGCAATTGGGGAGGGGGGAATTCTTCGCTTTCTGTTCTGTAGGCACCAGGCGCTGTACAGAACTGGCTGGCTCCGCCCACTCGTCGCTGACGTCGTCGCTGGCTAGGAACCAGCCGCGGGTAGACCTGGGCTCCGCCAGCCTCCGGCTTATGATGTCACTTCCGGTGGGCGGGTCCTGACACATGCCAATCAAAAGTGAGTTCCTGTTCTTAAATCATTTAGATGCCACCACTGCCCAGCCTCCCCCTATGGGTTCCTTGGTTCTATTCCTGCTAAATCCAAGGCAGTCAAGTGGCCCAAATTGGGCAGCACGGCCTCTGGATGGAGCCTTGGATGCAGCCAATGGGCTGGCACACCCACCGCTCCACCCAGCTCCTCCCTCCCACCTGCCCTCCCTCCTCCCAGAACCGCCCTGGCACCAGCCAACCACCCTGGCACAAGGGTGGCTCTGCACCAGCGAGTGACGACCCAAGAGCTCTAGCACCAATGCAGGGGTGCCAGTCGGCGTCCCCATGCCAGCGCTAGTGATGTTGTTCCAACGCTGCCACAGAAAGGCACAGAAATCTACGCTGCTGCTGCAGCTCCCCTGCTGCTCTAATCTTGATAATAAGAGAAGATGTCCATGACCGGCAATCTAAGCTCAGAAGCAGACTTTGTTCAATAACATCTCAATTTTAAAAACCACTTTTAAAACTTTTGTTGCTGAGCACACAGGGAAGGTAACTAATTACTTTTGAGTACCGTGTAAATAACTGAAAGCAAAAATCTTCAGTAAAAACAATCCTTTTTTCCTTGCCACCGCTAGAGAGATTAAGGGCGGAATCCAGTGCCTGCAGTGGGCTGGCACAAGTCTCCTGTGCCAGCCCAGTGTTGTTGCAAATGTGCTGTAAGAGCTGGCACAAGGATGTATGCTGGCCCACAGAGGCCGCATCCAGCCTCCTCACCACCCCAGGTAAGTGCCAGGAGGAGGGCATGCTGGGTTCTCCTTCATGAACTATGCTGTGCTCTTTCAGTTAGGGCCAGTTGCATCCCTGGCCCATGTGCCGCCTGGGGCCAGAACCACAGACTGACACACGCATCCCAGTGGAGACTGCCGCCCGCTAGAGTGATGTCCTCAAGCCCTCCAAAAGCAATCTGCAGCCTTCAGAAGGCCTTTAAACATGACTTCCAGTTGTCATTGGAAAACAGGAAGTACTGTTTAACAGCCCTTCGGAGGCTGCAGAACATCTTCGGAGGCTTGATGACGACACGCATGGCCTGCCTGATGGCGGGTGCCACCTCCATTGGCTCCACGTGTCATGTCATGTGACACCACCCCCTCCAAGCAGGGATGAATGGCAGGGACATCGCTGGTTGGAGGAGTGAAGGGGTGGGAGGCTCCATCTTTTCATCACTCAGCTCACTTGGCTGCTTTCTGAACCTTGGACAATGAAAAGAAACAGTGTTTATCAGTGGGACCAGCACATGTGGAAGGCTGGAGATTGTTTCCATTAGCCGAACGTCCTCACTCTTTTTCATTCTTTCTGGTTTTGTTTTTATCCCCTTTCTATTGGTTTGTATATCAGCTGCATTGCCCATACAAATGATATCAGAGCCCATTCATGGCAGGCCCATAGAACTGTCCTTTCAAGCAAAAGCTGTTTTTTCAGCGAAGCCGGCACGGATCGAATTCTTCCTTCAGTTCCCCACTGCAAAATATTGATGGTTCACATCTTGCAGTGACTTTACAGTTATGGGATTTTGTAACACTACACAGCGTCATTCCAAATCGTTGTCAATATTATGGAAAGCAGAATTTGGCCTATCGAATTTGCTTTCCCAGGCAGATGTAAGTAAGGCACAAATGTGGATCTATATAGGCTAAGTCCTTTCAGCATGTCCAATAAATCAATGAACACTGAATTCATTCATATAGTATAAATCTCATATAGAGTTGTTTTCTTTTCTTACAACAGCTGAGCCTTCTGGTGATTGGGAATTGTTCTTACATTTTCTAACATTGTCCAGCAATGAAAAACACCTGAATACTGCTGTATCAAATCCCCATCGGAGGGAGTTCTTTTCATGTCTACATGCTACATCCTTTTCTTTGTAAGTGAGAACACTGGGAAGTTTGCTCTGGAAACAATGCATAAACCAAAGGCACTCTCCTGCATGGATAGCTGAACCTTTCTCTAATGCTACTCTAGCACAAGCCAACTCCAGCAATACCCCTGACTCCAGAGAACAGAGACAATGGGGCAAACCTTGCCATGGAAAGATAGTTTCTGCACTTGGAGACAACCTTTAATCACAGAATGTATTGACATTTTATACAAAACACAAAGGCAAAATAATGATATATAAATTAAGAAATAGATCAGGTCCAGTTTTGAGACAGAAGTATATAGCACATCTGGGACATTGCAATCCAGAATGCTCCCCAAAGCTGCCTTGGGACTGCAGCTGCCACCTCTACACACACACACACACACACACACACACAGAGAGAGAGAGAGAGAGAGAGAGAGAGAGAGAGAACACTCCTATACCCCCTTGCACTGGCGCTAAGCTCTTGTGCTGGCCGAACGCTGTCGCAAATGTGCCGTAAAGCGCATCCGTGGCAGGGCTGTGGCGCTGGCCCGGCACTGAACCAGCGCAAGCAGCAGTGCCAGTGCTCAGGCGCCGCTGCAACCGTCGAAATAGCTGGCCATGTGCTAGTCAAGCGTTGGCGGCACTCAGTTGGCGCAGGGCTACCGCGAGAGCGTTCCAGAGGTGTTCCGGGGGCGTAACTGGGTGGCGCAGTGGGCGGAGATGGCAGTTGTGTTCCGGTTGTGAGGCAGGATGGCCGTAGTGCCAAATCCTAATGCCCGTCCCCAGCCATGGCGGTCCCAATTCAGGCTGCTCCCGCTCACGTTCCTCTGTGCCTGCAAAGCAACAGGTGCAGATCCAAGCAGTCCCATAGGGCTGGTGCAAGGGGAAAACCTCCCCTTGTACTGCACATTGCTGCCGCCGCCTCCTAATGGGCCTTAGGATATTGCCCTGCTTTTTCAACCTTACTAGGCCGGCATAGTATAGGATTGCGCTCACAAGCCCATTACCTTGCTCTTGGTGCTTTTTTTTTAATGCAGAAGTGTAAGACTTCTTGTTTGATTTAAAAGGATCACACAAATGGAGCTCCTTCCTTTGCAGGGTCTCTGTAAATCAAACTGGAAGTCCTGCATTTCCATGTTTGACAAAATGGTGCCAGGAGCAAGATAAGGATGCACGTATAGGTGTGCCCCAGTATCCACTGATTTGGTATCCATGGTTTCAGTGATCCATGGATACTGGGATGCCTATTAAAAAGATAGGGGAACATTAAACAAATCTCTTTTTTTACCATGTTGCAGCAAAACCATTAATGTCCTTTAGAAAGGCATCCCCAGTATCCACCCGGGAGTCCGGAACCCAAATTCAGCTGATACTGGGGCATGCCCGTAATCCATTTTTGCTAGCTTTTAGCTGCCAGGAAGTTGATCAACATGAATCGCATCCACAGGGAGCTGGTGGGAGGCAGTAGTTTTGGGGGGCCCCCAAATCTGCTTTGCTCCCCTGCAATCCCCTGCTGACACAATCTGCATCAAGTAGCCTCAGGGATGAGCCACCCTAAGCACATGCATAGGAAATGAAGGACTGCAGATTAAATAACACTTCCAAGTTTTAAGCATTAACCAAATTGCATCTTGCCAAAGAGCTAAGAAAGATGGGTCATAGTCAATATATGCTATAAAATGGTACCAAACAATGCCGATGGTATAAGTTTTGACCACGTTGAATCTGATGGGTCAATTTACCTTGGAAAGCTAGGTGCCATGTTTGAATCTACTAGTTCTGAGGCTGTAGTGGTTAAGGATGGAGAAAGTCTTTAATATTTTTTGCTTGTGTCCAGAGGCATGGAAGATATATTACTAGTGTACTCTGAAAATGGCATAGGCGGCAACCCCAACTAATAGCTGTTGTGCCAGTGATTCTAATACAACCACATTCCTCGCAGCAAGGGATCTGAAATGGTTGCATTTTCATGAACCACAAATTATTATCTGCCATCAACTTGGAGCAGAACTATGAACGCTGGCAAAGAGCTATTCGGCCATTATAGGAGTACTTCCTGGGGTAACATCACCCAGCTAGTTATGTTTCCATTCCAGCTGCACCATTTCTCCCAGGAAAAAAAAACCACACACACAGTAACTCAAAAAGCAGCCTCAAGCACTCCTTCACTGTCCAAACCTGACCTTATATTGTCTGCTCCTTCACAGCCACCTCACTCACCTTTCCCCTTGCTCCTTTACTAATTTTTCTCCACCACTCTCAACCTTGTCATCTGCTAGACAGTGAGTGACTGTGCTATTATCTTCTGTGCAATAGCTAGCACATAGTTGGTGCATGAAGTAGTCACATTTAAATAGGAGTGGCACAAAGAGGCACAAAGAAAAATGGAGAAGTAGTGTATTATATATAACCCCCAAAGTTCTATGGGCTTAGGGTGTTATTCTTCTTCCATGGGGTGGTCCATCAGGCCAGCATCACAGTTCCTCCCCAAGCCATTTTCAAGGATGGGTGGGGATTCACCACCATCTCCCTAATGGTCTGCTTATCTCATTCTCAGCCAGCAGCAAGTCTTTTATGTCTCCCTGCTGGGCCTACCTTCTCTCCTACCCCTCCCATCCCACCCCGCCTGGGCTTAGATGGTATATCCCCATCACTATAGCAACAGGAATGTTAGGCGTGGTCCAGGCACAATGCCCAAGATGCCATCCCACGTCTCCCCTTCAGGATGGTGGGGGCAGGCCTGGCATCATAGCACAAGGCTGCATTGAGGGCAGCGGGTTGCAATGATCAACTGCCAACAGGGTGCCCCACCTCCCAACAGTAAAGGATGTGTTTATAGTGCAAGAGTAACACACAACTTTCAACCTTAGAAGCTTTTTCCTGCACAAAGAATAGTGCCCATTTTCTGTTTTGTTTTTTATTTTACAGCTCACAGGAAGCTGCAGCAAAAAAACAAAAAAAAACAAACAGCTTTTAAGACATCATTGACATGGAATGCAGCCTCAAACCAAATTGTGTCAGCACAGCAACCGGCCAATTTAGGGAAGCTTAAACACAAACCACACAAACATCCCGCTAAATTTCCAGCAATGCACAAACAATGTGATTCTTTTTCTCTTCCTTTTCAACTCCCTTTGTCAGGCACCCTACGAGTCCATCTGCTAAACTACGTGGGCATTCTGTTCACTGATCTCTCTGGATGTTGCAACTACCGGGACTGCTCAGCAGTTGCATTTTATCTTGAGCCCTAGCAATGGGTTTTCCGTAGTGGTGGACTTAAGAAGATGCTCTCCAGGGGACACGTCTGTGTTCTTGTTCACCAACTTTGAGGATGCTATTTGCCAAAAATGTAGCCGCTTTATCATGTGTGAGGGGAATAATGGAGCAGGTCAGTTGACTTTTCATATGTCTAGAAACATCAGAATGTTGCTTTTACTAATTCTTTTTTCCCAACTATTCGGATCACTAGTTTCATTAAGAGGGAAAACTGGCTCAAGGGCCCAATCCAGGGCCCTCCAGCATGAGCGGTGCAAGCGTAACGCTTGCACTGGTGTTGCACAAGATGCCGCAAAGTACCTCCAACGCTGGCAGTAAGACAACAGGGAGGGAGCTTTGCAAACCCGGGAGTGTGTGTCCACCATTCACGGGTGTTGCGGCCCTTGGGGGTGGGGCGTGTGGACTTTGGGGGGCGGGGGTGGGGTGTATGGGGGGGGGGACTGGCGGCAACACTCACCACCGGATTCCAAACTCCATGTAGGGCCGTGAGGTCTTACACGGAGGCCCTCGCTTCTGCACCAGCTAAATAACTGGCACAGAAGTGAGGTGACCCATTGCCCACCCTGTGCCCTTACCATGGGGAAAGGGGACAAATGTCACCTGCCCCCGCAGAGCCTCTCGCAACTGCCAGGCTGCAGCAGTAGCTGCCTGGCTATCACTGTGCTCCCAGGCATTCAGGCAGTTCTGGATTTGATCCCCCATCTCCCCAAAGAACAGGGACCCCAAAGAACAGGGTCCTAGTTCTGCTCCCCAAAGAACAGGGGACCCCCTTGCCTCCTGAGTGGATTCAAGTCTCAGGGGACTCCCTTGCCTCCTGAGTGGATTATTTTAAGGCAGTGGTTCCCAAACTGGGAGCCATGCCTCCCCACAGAGCCACGGAAACCAGCTGGGGAAATCGCAGAATCCTCATGAAAACTTCACTGTGCAATACAATGTATAAGATTGTAGCTATCATGGGGAGCCACAGCCAATGGCCCAGTGGGTTAAAAGAACTGCCAGCTGAAAAAGTTTGGGAATCACTTTTTTAAGGGCATCTGAGGCATCAAATTTCAATCACAGGCAGATGCTATTGGATACAAACTCAGCAAATAAAATGGCAAGCTCTGCTATACATAAAAACCTTACTCTAGCAGCCCATCCATTCATTCATCTCATACGTACCTCGAAATAGCTGTTGGCAGCTGCAGATGTTGCCGGGGGGAGGAGGGAGAAAAGACGGCAACTCTCGGAAGATCCTTCTTTCTGAGAATTGTTTCTTAATGTTCTCCTTTCTTTTCTCAGTAGACCACCTGGGTCTGCAGGTGGGCCTGGCCTCGTTTACCTGCATACATCCAGTCTTCTGGTCCTGCCTTGGCTTCTGCTTCCCAATGATGAGGTTTTGTTGCTTGCTGACGTTTGTACAGCTGGACCACTCTCTGGCTATATTGGCTCTTGAGATACAACCTCCTGACAGGCCTATAGTTTGTGGATACCATCATCTGCTGCTTTTTCTTCCTCTTGATTTTGTTTTCCTTCATCCCTGGCTAAACTCAGTTCCCTTGGAGTTCTATCAGAAGTTCCACAGACATGCTGTGCACTCACCCATCTGCTTTTCCCCAAACGACTATAACACCTAAGAAATGGTAACATCTACAAAGTGGCAAAACTGCTGGTAAGGAACCTTTGAGTCGAGTCCAAGGATCAGGGGTTTACTATGGTTCCTTCAGGTTGGCATTCTGGCTCCCAAAAGCCATTGCTTCTGGGAGCTTTCTTCCTATGGATCCCCTTTTTTTCTATGTTTTTTTTCCTGTTTGCTGAAGGGCTGGAAGCCAAGTTGACCATGGATTATTTGTATAGATAATAATCTCTACAAATAATGTTCTTCAACCTTGAGGTCGGGACCCCAATGGGGTCGAGAAGCCACAGTTCTGAGGTTGCCGGCACCTTTTAAGAATGAAAAAGATTGAAAACTACTGGACTAGAGCATCACCAAGTAAAGGGGGAGGCATCTGGTGTACCCCTTCAGGTATTCAGGAAATGGTGTTCCAGTCCTGCTCAGGTTCTTAGCAATTGTGCTAAAATAGTTTTCACTAGTGCCAGGCTTCAGGGTAATTTCATGGTAACTTCTGCTTTCTCCGGTAAGAATATTTGGTAATGCGAGCGCATTACAGGGGTATGGAGTTGGCAGCAGCGAGAGCAGCGGTAAGCAAGTAGGGTTCCAGGAGTGTTTCAGGACTGGTGAGTCCCCAGTCTGTCTGTCTGTCTGTCTATTTGGGTTGAAGATCCCTGGTATAGAAAATAAATCCCCAACTACCAGACTAGATTCCAGCAAGTGCCTGGTGCACAACTGTGAAGACCTTCAGCACATCAAAAATCTGGGTCAAAAAATCCAGCAATAGCAATATGCATCATGATCCTGAGCATGTTTATTTAGTATTCATCTTTTACTCATTTTTTTGGTGTGATTTCAGTTTGTAGATAGCTAAGACTTGCTGAGCTACACACAAACAGCATTGACAAGATCGTTTGCAACTTAGAAAGATCTCCAGGTTGCAGTTGCCATACAGACGCCCACCTGCTTGCACTAAAACAGGATTACAGTTGCCACTCTACGCATTGGCACGTTTTCACTTCATTTACTGCTGAAAAATGGGTATGCGAAGGAAAAAGGCACAGCTAACTTCACAGCACAGCCAAGTGCTTTTCTAGATGGAGTAGCGAGAAAAACATTTCGAAACTAGAATATTCTCAGCAAAGTGGCATGAAAATGCAAACGGTACAAAACTTCAGGGTATTTGCTAAGTACATCATCTGGAGATGTTGTACAACTGCGTTTCCATTAGACCTGTGCCTTCTATTCTATTGGATGAAATCAAAGCAGTAGACAGGCAGCAAAGCTTTGCAGCCAGAAAGGATAACCAGGACCAATCAGAAAGCAAGGATGGGGAAACATGTTTGTTAACCTCAGATGCTGAAAAATCCCATCCTGTCCCTCAGCAGAAAAATAAATTGGCACGAAAACCATTAATGCCAACTTGTTACCTGCCCTTGGGAAACTTCGAATCACAATTCGGCATTCACATTTTTCTCCATAATAGATGCTTGCTTGGTTATAATAGAGAATGAAATCCTAATCATTTTATCGTATTTGGTGGTTGTTTTAAAAACTCCCCCACCTCCATGAAACATTACAGTACCGTATTCAAAAACTCTCTGCTGCTTCCAATGGATGCATTCTTAAGAGATATTACAAGGCATGCAGATATTGTTACATGCAGCGGCTGCATTCAGCCAGTACGCTGGGCAGGAGGAACAGGTGAGCGGCAGCTCGCCCGTAGCTTTCCGCTCCATTTTGCCGTCTTCCCCACCCCCGCGGGGGCAAGGAAGACGGCGAAACGGAGCTCTAAGCTACGGGCAAGCTGCCACTCACCTGTTCCTCCCGCCCAGCATACCGGCTGAATGCCACCGCTGGTTACATGCCAGATTGATTTTCTCTGAGCCCAGAATTTCTCAAACTGTGGTTTGAGACACACTTGGTGGGTAGGCTTACCAGATACAAACAGGGACCGAGTGCCTATACCTTTAATCATTGTATAGAAGAGGGAATTTGGGCAGGTGCAGCTTTTGAAACCCTTCCTT
>JAJKFI010027551.1:0-10836 GCA_029204185.1 Lerista edwardsae
TTATTTATTTAGTAAATTTTGACCCCACCTTCTCTCCTCCCAAAAAAGGGGTTATCAGGGCAGCACAAAACAAAATAATATTGTTACAAAACAATAAATAAAAAATGCTGGTGAAAAAATATATACAAAAAACCAATAAAAGTATAGCTGAAACAAAATCACAGAAAACGGACAATGCCATAAAATCAACTGAGAGAACAAACAACACTGCAAAACAAACAAACGAACAAAAAAACCAACCGTCCAGCAACTTAAAACACCATGAAACAATTGCCTGGCTAAAAGCAATATATCCATGTAGTGATGGTAGCTTCCTTTGCAGAGAGCAAGGGTTATCTCACTCCCCATAGGCAGAGTCTTCCATTCTGCATGTCACTGTGAGCTTCCTCAGTGCAGGTTTTAGCAGGAGCTCGCACAGGCACAAGTAAAAACTATTTGTAGGCCGAGTAGGCTGGCCTGCGACTGGCTTTCAATGTATTGATTATTTATTTTGGGTGCCAGCATCGCATTGGAATCACTGCACAGGCTGCGCTGCGTAGCAAGGTTAAAAAACTCAATTCCAATGACATTCTCCTCTGGCTTCAGAGCAATTAGGCAGTGTCAGGAAAAAAGAAAATCTTGTAAATTACCAACGCTCTAGAAATCAATACGGCTAACTACAGGCACTTTGAAGTCTCTCGATTGCACATGCGTTGAAATCAGGAGAGAGAGAGAGAGAGAAAGAGAGAGCTATTTATCCACCCTCACCTTGTTCCTCCTGGGATCTCTGTGATTTTAACACTTTGCCTATTGTTCATCTTCAGACTGGGATGGATATTGGTATTAATAAGCTGCTGAGTGTAAGTAAGAGTAAGTACAAGCCCAGTCCTTCCCTTGCTGCTCAACAGTGGCAAGGCTTTTGGGACAGCACTGACTGCCATAAAGGCGTTCCAACAGCATGAATTAGCACCTTCCTGCCCCACTATCAGAGTAGCCATGATGACAGAAGCAGGCACAATACAGGAAAAGTGGGAGGGGTGGCGGGAGGGTAGAATGGAGGCAGGGAGGGAGGGGGAGTCACCAGGGGTGGGGGTTTGCCTTAAATGTGCATTTGGTAAGTGGGTGGGTGTATATGCAGTATATGCAGGCAATATGCGGATGCTCCAAATGCCGTTTGGGGCAATGGAAAGGGGTATAAATCTGGTAAATAAAATAAATAATATTTCTTAAAAGTTGGATACAGTATCTGCTGAGCCTGCTTTCTTTAGCATTGGTGGTTGTGTCTGGGGAATGCAAGACACAAAGTGATTTAGAAAGTTGCACCATGTGAGCTTGTAATACCAACTGGGAGGCTGTCCTGTCCTGTGGCTTCCCATCGTATTCACACTGCTGCACTGAACTGCTTATAATAACAGGACAATCTTAGGTGATCGTGGTATTTCTGCATCTTTTGCAGCCACTCTGCTTAGCTAATTGCATTGCCAAAAGCAATTCCTCCAGGCAAATTTTGTACCCCGTTGTAAGAGTGTTCCGCCAGCCTGTGGTAATAGGACTGGACTTTTTTCTACAGCAGTGATATTCTGTTCCTTGGCAGTGCGGTCCTTGGATGTTATTGAGAGTGCAATCCTCAATTACGCTGGAATGGTGAGGCTGGTGGGCCTGCACTATATCCAAGGCACCTTAGGTGTGCTGGGAGCCTCCCTGGGGCAAGGCCACATTTCCACCCTTGCCCAGTAATGTCATGCAGGGGGAACGCAGGGGAACTCAGTTCCACTTTTTAAAATTAGGGCTGACTCCACCCACTTCACCACTGTCTCTCCAGTCCAGAGTGTTTCACTGGCGCTCTGGGTGTGAGGTTTCTTTGGGAGACTGTCCCCATCGCTATTGGAGCTGCAATTGGGGAGGGGGGAATTCTTCGCTTTCTGTTCTGTAGGCACCAGGCGCTGTACAGAACTGGCTGGCTCCGCCCACTCGTCGCTGACGTCGTCGCTGGCTAGGAACCAGCCGCGGGTAGACCTGGGCTCCGCCAGCCTCCGGCTTATGATGTCACTTCCGGTGGGCGGGTCCTGACACATGCCAATCAAAAGTGAGTTCCTGTTCTTAAATCATTTAGATGCCACCACTGCCCAGCCTCCCCCTATGGGTTCCTTGGTTCTATTCCTGCTAAATCCAAGGCAGTCAAGTGGCCCAAATTGGGCAGCACGGCCTCTGGATGGAGCCTTGGATGCAGCCAATGGGCTGGCACACCCACCGCTCCACCCAGCTCCTCCCTCCCACCTGCCCTCCCTCCTCCCAGAACCGCCCTGGCACCAGCCAACCACCCTGGCACAAGGGTGGCTCTGCACCAGCGAGTGACGACCCAAGAGCTCTAGCACCAATGCAGGGGTGCCAGTCGGCGTCCCCATGCCAGCGCTAGTGATGTTGTTCCAACGCTGCCACAGAAAGGCACAGAAATCTACGCTGCTGCTGCAGCTCCCCTGCTGCTCTAATCTTGATAATAAGAGAAGATGTCCATGACCGGCAATCTAAGCTCAGAAGCAGACTTTGTTCAATAACATCTCAATTTTAAAAACCACTTTTAAAACTTTTGTTGCTGAGCACACAGGGAAGGTAACTAATTACTTTTGAGTACCGTGTAAATAACTGAAAGCAAAAATCTTCAGTAAAAACAATCCTTTTTTCCTTGCCACCGCTAGAGAGATTAAGGGCGGAATCCAGTGCCTGCAGTGGGCTGGCACAAGTCTCCTGTGCCAGCCCAGTGTTGTTGCAAATGTGCTGTAAGAGCTGGCACAAGGATGTATGCTGGCCCACAGAGGCCGCATCCAGCCTCCTCACCACCCCAGGTAAGTGCCAGGAGGAGGGCATGCTGGGTTCTCCTTCATGAACTATGCTGTGCTCTTTCAGTTAGGGCCAGTTGCATCCCTGGCCCATGTGCCGCCTGGGGCCAGAACCACAGACTGACACACGCATCCCAGTGGAGACTGCCGCCCGCTAGAGTGATGTCCTCAAGCCCTCCAAAAGCAATCTGCAGCCTTCAGAAGGCCTTTAAACATGACTTCCAGTTGTCATTGGAAAACAGGAAGTACTGTTTAACAGCCCTTCGGAGGCTGCAGAACATCTTCGGAGGCTTGATGACGACACGCATGGCCTGCCTGATGGCGGGTGCCACCTCCATTGGCTCCACGTGTCATGTCATGTGACACCACCCCCTCCAAGCAGGGATGAATGGCAGGGACATCGCTGGTTGGAGGAGTGAAGGGGTGGGAGGCTCCATCTTTTCATCACTCAGCTCACTTGGCTGCTTTCTGAACCTTGGACAATGAAAAGAAACAGTGTTTATCAGTGGGACCAGCACATGTGGAAGGCTGGAGATTGTTTCCATTAGCCGAACGTCCTCACTCTTTTTCATTCTTTCTGGTTTTGTTTTTATCCCCTTTCTATTGGTTTGTATATCAGCTGCATTGCCCATACAAATGATATCAGAGCCCATTCATGGCAGGCCCATAGAACTGTCCTTTCAAGCAAAAGCTGTTTTTTCAGCGAAGCCGGCACGGATCGAATTCTTCCTTCAGTTCCCCACTGCAAAATATTGATGGTTCACATCTTGCAGTGACTTTACAGTTATGGGATTTTGTAACACTACACAGCGTCATTCCAAATCGTTGTCAATATTATGGAAAGCAGAATTTGGCCTATCGAATTTGCTTTCCCAGGCAGATGTAAGTAAGGCACAAATGTGGATCTATATAGGCTAAGTCCTTTCAGCATGTCCAATAAATCAATGAACACTGAATTCATTCATATAGTATAAATCTCATATAGAGTTGTTTTCTTTTCTTACAACAGCTGAGCCTTCTGGTGATTGGGAATTGTTCTTACATTTTCTAACATTGTCCAGCAATGAAAAACACCTGAATACTGCTGTATCAAATCCCCATCGGAGGGAGTTCTTTTCATGTCTACATGCTACATCCTTTTCTTTGTAAGTGAGAACACTGGGAAGTTTGCTCTGGAAACAATGCATAAACCAAAGGCACTCTCCTGCATGGATAGCTGAACCTTTCTCTAATGCTACTCTAGCACAAGCCAACTCCAGCAATACCCCTGACTCCAGAGAACAGAGACAATGGGGCAAACCTTGCCATGGAAAGATAGTTTCTGCACTTGGAGACAACCTTTAATCACAGAATGTATTGACATTTTATACAAAACACAAAGGCAAAATAATGATATATAAATTAAGAAATAGATCAGGTCCAGTTTTGAGACAGAAGTATATAGCACATCTGGGACATTGCAATCCAGAATGCTCCCCAAAGCTGCCTTGGGACTGCAGCTGCCACCTCTACACACACACACACACACACACACACACAGAGAGAGAGAGAGAGAGAGAGAGAGAGAGAGAGAACACTCCTATACCCCCTTGCACTGGCGCTAAGCTCTTGTGCTGGCCGAACGCTGTCGCAAATGTGCCGTAAAGCGCATCCGTGGCAGGGCTGTGGCGCTGGCCCGGCACTGAACCAGCGCAAGCAGCAGTGCCAGTGCTCAGGCGCCGCTGCAACCGTCGAAATAGCTGGCCATGTGCTAGTCAAGCGTTGGCGGCACTCAGTTGGCGCAGGGCTACCGCGAGAGCGTTCCAGAGGTGTTCCGGGGGCGTAACTGGGTGGCGCAGTGGGCGGAGATGGCAGTTGTGTTCCGGTTGTGAGGCAGGATGGCCGTAGTGCCAAATCCTAATGCCCGTCCCCAGCCATGGCGGTCCCAATTCAGGCTGCTCCCGCTCACGTTCCTCTGTGCCTGCAAAGCAACAGGTGCAGATCCAAGCAGTCCCATAGGGCTGGTGCAAGGGGAAAACCTCCCCTTGTACTGCACATTGCTGCCGCCGCCTCCTAATGGGCCTTAGGATATTGCCCTGCTTTTTCAACCTTACTAGGCCGGCATAGTATAGGATTGCGCTCACAAGCCCATTACCTTGCTCTTGGTGCTTTTTTTTAATGCAGAAGTGTAAGACTTCTTGTTTGATTTAAAAGGATCACACAAATGGAGCTCCTTCCTTTGCAGGGTCTCTGTAAATCAAACTGGAAGTCCTGCATTTCCATGTTTGACAAAATGGTGCCAGGAGCAAGATAAGGATGCACGTATAGGTGTGCCCCAGTATCCACTGATTTGGTATCCATGGTTTCAGTGATCCATGGATACTGGGATGCCTATTAAAAAGATAGGGGAACATTAAACAAATCTCTTTTTTTACCATGTTGCAGCAAAACCATTAATGTCCTTTAGAAAGGCATCCCCAGTATCCACCCGGGAGTCCGGAACCCAAATTCAGCTGATACTGGGGCATGCCCGTAATCCATTTTTGCTAGCTTTTAGCTGCCAGGAAGTTGATCAACATGAATCGCATCCACAGGGAGCTGGTGGGAGGCAGTAGTTTTGGGGGGCCCCCAAATCTGCTTTGCTCCCCTGCAATCCCCTGCTGACACAATCTGCATCAAGTAGCCTCAGGGATGAGCCACCCTAAGCACATGCATAGGAAATGAAGGACTGCAGATTAAATAACACTTCCAAGTTTTAAGCATTAACCAAATTGCATCTTGCCAAAGAGCTAAGAAAGATGGGTCATAGTCAATATATGCTATAAAATGGTACCAAACAATGCCGATGGTATAAGTTTTGACCACGTTGAATCTGATGGGTCAATTTACCTTGGAAAGCTAGGTGCCATGTTTGAATCTACTAGTTCTGAGGCTGTAGTGGTTAAGGATGGAGAAAGTCTTTAATATTTTTTGCTTGTGTCCAGAGGCATGGAAGATATATTACTAGTGTACTCTGAAAATGGCATAGGCGGCAACCCCAACTAATAGCTGTTGTGCCAGTGATTCTAATACAACCACATTCCTCGCAGCAAGGGATCTGAAATGGTTGCATTTTCATGAACCACAAATTATTATCTGCCATCAACTTGGAGCAGAACTATGAACGCTGGCAAAGAGCTATTCGGCCATTATAGGAGTACTTCCTGGGGTAACATCACCCAGCTAGTTATGTTTCCATTCCAGCTGCACCATTTCTCCCAGGAAAAAAAAACCACACACACAGTAACTCAAAAAGCAGCCTCAAGCACTCCTTCACTGTCCAAACCTGACCTTATATTGTCTGCTCCTTCACAGCCACCTCACTCACCTTTCCCCTTGCTCCTTTACTAATTTTTCTCCACCACTCTCAACCTTGTCATCTGCTAGACAGTGAGTGACTGTGCTATTATCTTCTGTGCAATAGCTAGCACATAGTTGGTGCATGAAGTAGTCACATTTAAATAGGAGTGGCACAAAGAGGCACAAAGAAAAATGGAGAAGTAGTGTATTATATATAACCCCCAAAGTTCTATGGGCTTAGGGTGTTATTCTTCTTCCATGGGGTGGTCCATCAGGCCAGCATCACAGTTCCTCCCCAAGCCATTTTCAAGGATGGGTGGGGATTCACCACCATCTCCCTAATGGTCTGCTTATCTCATTCTCAGCCAGCAGCAAGTCTTTTATGTCTCCCTGCTGGGCCTACCTTCTCTCCTACCCCTCCCATCCCACCCCGCCTGGGCTTAGATGGTATATCCCCATCACTATAGCAACAGGAATGTTAGGCGTGGTCCAGGCACAATGCCCAAGATGCCATCCCACGTCTCCCCTTCAGGATGGTGGGGGCAGGCCTGGCATCATAGCACAAGGCTGCATTGAGGGCAGCGGGTTGCAATGATCAACTGCCAACAGGGTGCCCCACCTCCCAACAGTAAAGGATGTGTTTATAGTGCAAGAGTAACACACAACTTTCAACCTTAGAAGCTTTTTCCTGCACAAAGAATAGTGCCCATTTTCTGTTTTGTTTTTTATTTTACAGCTCACAGGAAGCTGCAGCAAAAAAACAAAAAAAAACAAACAGCTTTTAAGACATCATTGACATGGAATGCAGCCTCAAACCAAATTGTGTCAGCACAGCAACCGGCCAATTTAGGGAAGCTTAAACACAAACCACACAAACATCCCGCTAAATTTCCAGCAATGCACAAACAATGTGATTCTTTTTCTCTTCCTTTTCAACTCCCTTTGTCAGGCACCCTACGAGTCCATCTGCTAAACTACGTGGGCATTCTGTTCACTGATCTCTCTGGATGTTGCAACTACCGGGACTGCTCAGCAGTTGCATTTTATCTTGAGCCCTAGCAATGGGTTTTCCGTAGTGGTGGACTTAAGAAGATGCTCTCCAGGGGACACGTCTGTGTTCTTGTTCACCAACTTTGAGGATGCTATTTGCCAAAAATGTAGCCGCTTTATCATGTGTGAGGGGAATAATGGAGCAGGTCAGTTGACTTTTCATATGTCTAGAAACATCAGAATGTTGCTTTTACTAATTCTTTTTTCCCAACTATTCGGATCACTAGTTTCATTAAGAGGGAAAACTGGCTCAAGGGCCCAATCCAGGGCCCTCCAGCATGAGCGGTGCAAGCGTAACGCTTGCACTGGTGTTGCACAAGATGCCGCAAAGTACCTCCAACGCTGGCAGTAAGACATCAGGGAGGGAGCTTTGCAAACCAGCGAGTGTGAGTCCACCATTCACTGGTGATGCGGCCCTTCTGGGTGGGGCGAGAGGACATTCTGGGGCAGGGGAGGGGTGGAATGGGGGCGGGACTGGCGGCAACACTCACCACCGGATTCCAAACTCCATGTAGGGCCGTGAGGTCTTACACGGAGGCCCTCGCTTCTGCACCAGCTAAATAACTGGCACAGAAGTGAGGTGACCCATTGCCCACCCTGTGCCCTTACCATGGGGAAAGGGGACAAATGTCACCTGCCCCCGCAGAGCCTCTCGCAACTGCCAGGCTGCAGCAGTAGCTGCCTGGCTATCACTGTGCTCCCAGGCATTCAGGCAGTTCTGGATTTGATCCCCCATCTCCCCAAAGAACAGGGACCCCAAAGAACAGGGTCCTAGTTCTGCTCCCCAAAGAACAGGGGACCCCCTTGCCTCCTGAGTGGATTCAAGTCTCAGGGGACTCCCTTGCCTCCTGAGTGGATTATTTTAAGGCAGTGGTTCCCAAACTGGGAGCCATGCCTCCCCACAGAGCCACGGAAACCAGCTGGGGAAATCGCAGAATCCTCATGAAAACTTCACTGTGCAATACAATGTATAAGATTGTAGCTATCATGGGGAGCCACAGCCAATGGCCCAGTGGGTTAAAAGAACTGCCAGCTGAAAAAGTTTGGGAATCACTTTTTTAAGGGCATCTGAGGCATCAAATTTCAATCACAGGCAGATGCTATTGGATACAAACTCAGCAAATAAAATGGCAAGCTCTGCTATACATAAAAACCTTACTCTAGCAGCCCATCCATTCATTCATCTCATACGTACCTCGAAATAGCTGTTGGCAGCTGCAGATGTTGCCGGGGGGAGGAGGGAGAAAAGACGGCAACTCTCGGAAGATCCTTCTTTCTGAGAATTGTTTCTTAATGTTCTCCTTTCTTTTCTCAGTAGACCACCTGGGTCTGCAGGTGGGCCTGGCCTCGTTTACCTGCATACATCCAGTCTTCTGGTCCTGCCTTGGCTTCTGCTTCCCAATGATGAGGTTTTGTTGCTTGCTGACGTTTGTACAGCTGGACCACTCTCTGGCTATATTGGCTCTTGAGATACAACCTCCTGACAGGCCTATAGTTTGTGGATACCATCATCTGCTGCTTTTTCTTCCTCTTGATTTTGTTTTCCTTCATCCCTGGCTAAACTCAGTTCCCTTGGAGTTCTATCAGAAGTTCCACAGACATGCTGTGCACTCACCCATCTGCTTTTCCCCAAACGACTATAACACCTAAGAAATGGTAACATCTACAAAGTGGCAAAACTGCTGGTAAGGAACCTTTGAGTCGAGTCCAAGGATCAGGGGTTTACTATGGTTCCTTCAGGTTGGCATTCTGGCTCCCAAAAGCCATTGCTTCTGGGAGCTTTCTTCCTATGGATCCCCTTTTTTTCTATGTTTTTTTTCCTGTTTGCTGAAGGGCTGGAAGCCAAGTTGACCATGGATTATTTGTATAGATAATAATCTCTACAAATAATGTTCTTCAACCTTGAGGTCGGGACCCCAATGGGGTCGAGAAGCCACAGTTCTGAGGTTGCCGGCACCTTTTAAGAATGAAAAAGATTGAAAACTACTGGACTAGAGCATCACCAAGTAAAGGGGGAGGCATCTGGTGTACCCCTTCAGGTATTCAGGAAATGGTGTTCCAGTCCTGCTCAGGTTCTTAGCAATTGTGCTAAAATAGTTTTCACTAGTGCCAGGCTTCAGGGTAATTTCATGGTAACTTCTGCTTTCTCCGGTAAGAATATTTGGTAATGCGAGCGCATTACAGGGGTATGGAGTTGGCAGCAGCGAGAGCAGCGGTAAGCAAGTAGGGTTCCAGGAGTGTTTCAGGACTGGTGAGTCCCCAGTCTGTCTGTCTGTCTGTCTATTTGGGTTGAAGATCCCTGGTATAGAAAATAAATCCCCAACTACCAGACTAGATTCCAGCAAGTGCCTGGTGCACAACTGTGAAGACCTTCAGCACATCAAAAATCTGGGTCAAAAAATCCAGCAATAGCAATATGCATCATGATCCTGAGCATGTTTATTTAGTATTCATCTTTTACTCATTTTTTTGGTGTGATTTCAGTTTGTAGATAGCTAAGACTTGCTGAGCTACACACAAACAGCATTGACAAGATCGTTTGCAACTTAGAAAGATCTCCAGGTTGCAGTTGCCATACAGACGCCCACCTGCTTGCACTAAAACAGGATTACAGTTGCCACTCTACGCATTGGCACGTTTTCACTTCATTTACTGCTGAAAAATGGGTATGCGAAGGAAAAAGGCACAGCTAACTTCACAGCACAGCCAAGTGCTTTTCTAGATGGAGTAGCGAGAAAAACATTTCGAAACTAGAATATTCTCAGCAAAGTGGCATGAAAATGCAAACGGTACAAAACTTCAGGGTATTTGCTAAGTACATCATCTGGAGATGTTGTACAACTGCGTTTCCATTAGACCTGTGCCTTCTATTCTATTGGATGAAATCAAAGCAGTAGACAGGCAGCAAAGCTTTGCAGCCAGAAAGGATAACCAGGACCAATCAGAAAGCAAGGATGGGGAAACATGTTTGTTAACCTCAGATGCTGAAAAATCCCATCCTGTCCCTCAGCAGAAAAATAAATTGGCACGAAAACCATTAATGCCAACTTGTTACCTGCCCTTGGGAAACTTCGAATCACAATTCGGCATTCACATTTTTCTCCATAATAGATGCTTGCTTGGTTATAATAGAGAATGAAATCCTAATCATTTTATCGTATTTGGTGGTTGTTTTAAAAACTCCCCCACCTCCATGAAACATTACAGTACCGTATTCAAAAACTCTCTGCTGCTTCCAATGGATGCATTCTTAAGAGATATTACAAGGCATGCAGATATTGTTACATGCAGCGGCTGCATTCAGCCAGTACGCTGGGCAGGAGGAACAGGTGAGCGGCAGCTCGCCCGTAGCTTTCCGCTCCATTTTGCCGTCTTCCCCACCCCCGCGGGGGCAAGGAAGACGGCGAAACGGAGCTCTAAGCTACGGGCAAGCTGCCACTCACCTGTTCCTCCCGCCCAGCATACCGGCTGAATGCCACCGCTGGTTACATGCCAGATTGATTTTCTCTGAGCCCAGAATTTCTCAAACTGTGGTTTGAGACACACTTGGTGGGTAGGCTTACCAGATACAAACAGGGACCGAGTGCCTATACCTTTAATCATTGTATAGAAGAGGGAATTTGGGCAGGTGCAGCTTTTGAAACCCTTCCTT
>JAJKFI010027554.1:0-14349 GCA_029204185.1 Lerista edwardsae
TGTGTGTGTGTGTGTGTGTGTGTGTGTGTGTGTGTGTGTGTGTGTAGGGGGAAGTAAACAGGGAAACACACACAGGGCCCAAGCTTAACCTTTCCCCTCCCTCTGGTGCAGCCTTGCCAAACCCAAGCATGTTATATGGGGATGGATTTGAAGACTTCTGAGGTGAATTTCCCTTTCATGGATTACTGCCTTGTCGTGGCGAAGGGGCTTGAGTAGCTCAATGAAGCTGTGAGCTATGCCATATAGGGTTACCCAAGATGGACAGGTCATAGTAGATAGTTCTGACTAAACGTGATCCACTGGAGAAGGAAATGGCAACCCACTCCAGTACTCTTGCCAAGAAAACCCCATGGATTACAGTACAAAAAGGCTGAACAATATGACACTGGAAGATGAGCCCCTCAGGTCGGAAAATGTCCATTATGCTACTGGGGAAATGCAGAACATGAGTACTAGTAGCTCCAGAAAGAGTGAAGTAGCCGGGCCAAAACCGGAAGGAAGCTCAGCTGTGGATGCGTCTGGAAGTGAAAGGAAAGTACAATGCTGCAAAGAACAATACTGCATAGGAACCTGGAATGTCAGATCTATGAATCAAGGTAAGCTAGATGTGGTCAAACGCGAGATGTCAAGACTGAACATCGACATCATGGGAGTTTGTGAACTAAAATGGAAAGGAATGGGAGAATTTAATTCAGATGATCATCACATCTACTATTGTGGGCAGGAATCCCTTAGAAGAAATGGAGTAGCCTTCATAGTGAACAAGAGAGTGGGAACAGCAGTATTGGGCAGTGATGTCATCCGGGCATGCCAGGAACCGGAACGCCCGGATGATTGGCAGCCCTCTGCCCCTATGGCGTAGGCCAGCTATGCCTCCCTGCGCCTGGAATCGCTCCATTTCAGAGCGATTCGGATGCATGGGAGGGAGGGAGGGAGGGCCCAGAAACAGTGCGCCTGTCCTCGGGAGAGGCGGCGCGGCCCGGGCCCGTCCACGGAACTAGCGGAATGGCGTACCAGCCCGTTCCACCAGGATGACACTGCTGGTACTGGGGTATAACCTCAACAATGATAGAATGATTTTAATTTGGATCCAAGGCAAACCTTTCAACATCACAGTAATCCAGATCTACGCACCAACCACTGATGCTGAGGAGGAAGAAGTTGACCGTTTCTATGAAGACCTACAACACCTTCTAGAATTAACACCCAAAAAAGATGTCCTTCTCATCATAGGGGATTGGAATGCTAAAGTAGGCAGTCAAGAGGTAATAGGAATAACAGGCAAGTTTGGTCTAGGAGTACAAAATGAAGCAGGGCAAAGACTGATAGAGTTTTGTCAGGAGAACACATTAGTCCTAGCAAACCTCCTTTTCCAGCAACACAAATGGTGATTGTACACATGGACTTCACCAGAAGGTCTACACCAAAATCAGATTAATTACATTCTTTGCAGCCAAAGATGGAGAAGTTCTATATAGGCAGTAAAAACAAGACCTGGAGCTGACTGTGGCTCAGATCATGAGCTTCTTATTGCAAAATTCAGGCTTAAACTGAAAAAAGTAGGGAAAACCACTAGGCCTTCCATGTATGACCTAAATCAGATCCCATACGACTATACAGTGGAGGTGACAAATAGATTTAGGGGCTTAGATTTGGTAGACAGAGTGCCTGAAGAACTTTGGACGGAGGTGTGTAACATTGTACAGGAAGCAGCAACTAGAACCATCCCAAAGAGAAAGAAATGCAAGAAGGCAAAGTGGCTATCTGAAGAGGCTTTACAAATAACTGAAGAAAGAAGGGAAGCAAAAAGCAAGGGAGAAAGGGAAAGATTTACCCAACTGAATGCAGATTTCCAGAGAACAGCAAGGAGAGATAGGAAGGCCTTCCTCAATGAGCCATGCAAAGAAATAGAGGAAAACAATAGAATGGGAAAGACTAGAGATCTTTTCAAGAAAATTGGAGATGTCAAAGGACAATTTCATGCTAAGGTAGGCACAATAAAGGACAAGAACGGCAAGGACCTAACAGAAGCAGATGAGATTAAGAAGAGGTGGCAAGAATACACAGAGGAACTCTATAAGGCCGATCGCAATGTTCCTGATAACCACAATGGTGCGGTCACTGAGCTTGAACCTGATATCCTGGAGTGTGATGTCAAGTGGGCTTTAGAAAGCATCACTAACAACAAAGCTAGTGGAGGTGACAGCATTCCAGCTGAATTACTCAAAATCTTAAAAGATGATGCTCTCAAAATGCTGCACTCCATATGCCAGCAAATTTGGAAAACCCAACAGTGGCCACAAGACTGGAAAAGATCAGTTTACATTCCAATCCCAAAGAAGGGCAATGCCAAAGATTGTTCAAACTACCGCCCCATTGCACTCATTTCACATGCTAGCAAGGTGATGCTCAAAATCCTACAAGCTAGGCTTCAGCAATATGTGAATCGAGAACTTCCAGATGTACAAGCTGGTTTCCGAAAAGGCAGAGGAACTAGTGATCAAATTGCCAACATTCGCTGGATCATGGAGAAAGCCAGAGAGTTCCAGAAAAACATCTACTTTTGCTTCATTGATTACGCTAAAGTCTTTGATTGTGTGGATCACGACAAACTGTGGCAAGTTCTTGAAGAGATGGGAGTACCAGACCACCTTATTTGTCTTCTGAGAAACCTGTATGCGGGTCAGGAAGCTACAGTTAGAACTGGACACGGAACAACCGATTGGTTTCAAATTGGGAAAGGAGTATGACAAGGCTGTATACTGTCACCCTGCTTATTTAACTTATATGCAGAACACATCATGAGAAAGTCTGGGCTGGATGATTCACAAGCTGGAATCAAGATTGCTGGGAAAAATATCAACAACTCAGATATGCAGATGATACCACTCTAATGGCAGAAAGTGAGGAAGATCTAAAGAACCTTCTGATGAGGGTGAAAGAGGAAAGTGCCAAAATTGGCTTGAAGCTCAACATTAAAAAAAAAAAAACTAAGATCATGGCAACCACTCCCATCACTTCCTGGCAAATAGAAGGGGAAGAAATGGAAGCAGTGACAGACTTTATTTTCCTGGGCTCCAAGATCAGCGCAGATGATGACTGCAGCCATGAAATTAAAAGACGTTTACTTCTTGGGAGGAAAGCTATGGAGAACCTAGACAACTTAATAAAAAGCTGAGACATCACCCTGCCAAGAAAGGTTTGCATAGTCAAAGCGATGGTTTTCCCAGTAGCAATGTATGGCTGTGAGAGCTGGACCATAAGAAAGGCAGCGCATCGAAGAATAGATGCTTTTGAATTATGGTGTTGGAGAAGACTCTTGAGAGTCCCCTGGACTGCAAGGAGATCCAGTCGGTCAATCCTACAGGAAGTCAAGCCTGATTGCTCCCTGGAAGGACAAATCCTGAAGCTGAAGCTCAAGTACTTTGGCCACCTCCTGAGAAGAGAGGACTCTTTAGAAAAGACCCTCATGCTGGGAAAGATTGAAGGCAAAAGGAGAAGGGAGCGGCAGAGGATGAGATGGTTAGATACTGTCACCGAAGCAATGAACATGAAATTGGGCGAACTCCGGAAGCTAGTGGAGGACAGGGAGGCCTGGCGTGCTGTGGTCCATGGGGTTGCGAAGAGTCGGACACCACTTAGTGACTGAACAACAATGAGGTGAATTTATATCCCCTTACACCTCCATAAGCCTCCCAGTCCACAGTGGGTCTCCTCAGGCTTACAACAGCAAAATTTCAGGTGCAAGTTCAAGGAGAGAAAGAGCTACAGAAAAGGGGGAGAGGATCTGGCACGTGCCATTGCAGTTGAATTCACCACCTTTCACAGACTACTCACCCCTGTTTTTCCTCCTCACCCAGTTTTCCCCTTCCTCACCCCACTGCTGCCTTACCTGCTCTGGCAAATGTAGGTAACTCTGATGATGGACTGGGAACACCACCACCTTGCATGGCCGTGCCCCCAAAATGGCGGGAGTCAGAGTGCTGTGTGGTCCATTAGCAGCTATTTTGTGACAGAACTTCCGCTATCACCAAAAGCTGTGCACGACACATGAACACTGCATTTCCTAGACAATGTGCAACACACTTTGTACTTCAGTACTGTACTTGCATTCCCATTAATGGTGGCCTCTCAGTGTGGGTAGCAGTCTGGAGGAGAGGTTTTATTCTCCTTTGGAACAAGGCATATTGAAACGATGAGAATGCTTTACGTAGTTTCAACAACCCCTGCTAAGCGGGCAAGAGGCACTTTTTCAAGTGGTGTCCTCTTATATTTAGCAGGGGGAGAGCAATTGTCCCTTTTCACCCCAGCACAGTGTCTCTCGTGGCTGTTGCTGGTGGTGTTCTCCATTCTTTTAGATTGTGAGCCCTTTTGGGACAGGGAGCCATTTAACGTTAATGTTATTATTTGCCTGTAAACTGCTTTGTGAACTTTATGTTGAAAAGCGGTATATAAATAGTAGTGATAGATTGATTGATAAGAGCTTCAAAAGTATCTTCACCGAAGGAAAATCTACCACCTCCACCCAAATAGCGGAATGTGTGCTGAAGCTAAGCTATTTTTGAAGGCACCAACAATAGTTGGGATTGGGAGAGAGGCTTCAGATCAACCCTACATTGGATCCAAAGCAGTGAGTGTAACTCATGAATAGGATCATTCTATTAATTTCTCCCTGTAGGCTTTGCATTGCAAATTCAAAAGTCTGGTCATGCTTAAAGTTCACATACAATATGGGAAGTGTAAATCTGCTTAGAGGAATAACTACTTTTAAATAAGGTGAATTATTATTAAAGAAAGGAAGGAGGAATGGAAAGGTCTGCTTTTTCAAAGTTAAATCTAGGATTTAATTTAGAATAGCATCTGCTTGCCTTAATATTGTTTGATTTCTATTGTATTTCTATTTTCACCGTTCAAATCTAACCGCTTCTAAGTAAACAGATATCATTTTGTAAGTGTAAGATTTAGCATACTGCTAAAGTAATGGAAAAGCAAATTGCAATGCTTTTCCTTTGTAAGCAGTTATGACAGCTCACAAGTCCTAAGTCCTATTAATAAGTTAGATAATATTTCTCAACATGTGTCCTAGCCGACAAACTATTATATCAATAAACATAGCTAATCAGTTTAACGTGCTTTAAGCTGAGAATAGCATTGCATACAAATGTTGAGATAACAGGAAAAGCAGTTTTCTGTTTCCCTGATCCTATTTCTTTCAGGAGGGGCTTATTGAAGCACCCTGGTTTGGGCGTACTGAGAATCAGGTATCTGTGATAAATCACTAGGTAAGGTGCATTTCAAAGTTTTCCATGATTATTCTTAGTGTTTTGTTTTAACTTCTAGTTCAGTCAAAATTCCAAGCAGGCAAGCTAGCGATCAGGATAGCTTTGCTCTCAGAATTGTTGATTCTCTCTGATTTATATATTGAGACGTGTACCCCATTTGTGTTCATTATATTCAATGCTTACAACTAAATCGTCTTTTTTAGTTATTGCAAATAACAAACACAAAATAATGGACATGTTTACAAAGACGTTCTTTAACGCTTTTTTACTCATATGAACTCTATTTGAAAGTGTTTAGCATGGTGATTAAAGGCCCAATCCTAAGCAAGCTTCCCAGGTGCCCAGAGGAACAGCGGCACCAAAATGGCTGCCGCTGTATCATATTGGGCCAGGAAAGCAGCAGCAGACCTCCTCAGGATAAAGGAACATTGGTTCCCATGCTGACCAATGGTAGACCCAATGGTGGTCTACTCAGATCTGCACCTGCTATTGAGTGGCTGCAGAACTGTGGCGACCGTGTAGGGCTCTGTGGCTTGGGAGGGGGGTTAGGATTCGGCAACAGTCTCTGCCTATGTCCCTACCCCCTCCTGACCCTAATCCTCCCCTTGGGACCTTCCCTAGGATCTCCCTCTGCCCAGTTCTTCCTGCCCACAACTTTACTCATTCTCACTTGACCCCAAAAAGCCTTGCTGTCAATCTACGGTGATACCTACCACTCGGTGCTCCTGTTAGGCATCTTCTCAGCGCTGAGGCCCAGTTCCTACTGGCACTGACCTCAGCACCAGCCCAGCATCCTTACCACTGGTGCTGATGTGCCTTATGACACTTTTTATGACACCTGGAGCTGGCAGTAAGGTTACAGCACAAGTGGTAAGCCTGATAGGATTGGGCTGTCCAAGAGGAAAATTTTGAAGTAGGAAGTTCCAGATTTTTTTTTTTTAAAGGCATCTCTGTTCTGAAAACAGTCTCTCAAGTGCTGTCTCTACCATGGCTTTCCTATTGTGGATGCGGAGGGAATGTGGGGCTTCCAGCATCCCCTCCACCCTCCACAGGAGGAAGCGGCAAAGGAGGAAGTGCTGGACTTGGAGGAGGGAAGTAAACGCTCCTCACTTTCCTTATGCAACTGCATGTGAGGATCAGAAGGGTGAATATGCACCCACAGTGCACATCATTGATGTGCATACGCTAGTGGGGATGAGAGGATGGACTGTAGAATTGGGGGACAGACAAAAAACACAGGGGCGGGATTCAGGCAACTTGGGCCGCTCCTGCTTATATAGATTTGCGCTTTACATACAAAATGTCACAGTTGAAACCATTTCTGTTTCATGGTACTTTTGCTGCAATATATTTGTTAAGCTATAAGGTGCTGCAAAGCTCTTTTGCTATGTAAACAAACAAACCCGCTGACAAAAGCTTTTACCCTCGCACCCCCCCCCCCGAATAAAAACACCAGACAAGAGGCTTGGATTTAAATAGGGCCACTTTATTTAATAACAATAACATGATAGCAGCAGGGTAGGGTGGGGCAACATTTTACCTTAGCCCCACCCTAAAGTGTGCAGGGTCTAAAAGGGGAAACAATCCAAGCCGTCTACGTCCCCTTGTTCTTTGGGGCGAAGACATCCGACTCCAGGCCGCCATCAGTGTGGTGCACTGATTAAGCCTTTCAGGAAATGTGACCTTCCTAGAAACCTAATAAAAAAAACCCAGTCTTGGGTAGGCGAAAAAACTATCATCCACGGTCAATCAGGATGGTAGCAAAAAATTCCTACCCAGCCATCCAAAGAGCAACCAGCTAATCTCAGACTAGATTAAGGGAGGGAGGAGTCGCAGCTGCCGGCCGAACTGAGGAGACGTGGGCTGTGCGCGCCCACCAAGCTCCCGTCCCTGCCTCTCCCCGGCTTAAATTAGCCAATGAGGTGCAGCAGCCGCTGCCTGGGCTGGTGCGGGAAGGCGGGGCAATCCCCGTTAGCATGCATGACACTAATGGCCTTTATCTTGTAATTGCAGGCACAACTCCAGAAAATCTTATCAAAATTCCTCAGAACCCTCCTTTTAGAGCACTGGTTCTCAAAACCTTTAGACCAGAACCCACTTTTGAGAATGACACTCGTGTCTGGAATCACCTGAAGTGATGTCATTAACCTGGAAGTTATGTCATAGCTGGAAGTGACATCATCAAGCAGGAAGTGTTGTAATCATGACATAATAAAATGACTCTCTTGGAATGCAAATTGACGTTCTTGGACGGCAGCAATTGCGCAACTATGAAACATCCCTGGCAAAAAGCAAGATTAGGACAAAGTATTATGTAAAAGCACTGAACTCAAAACAAAATTTACAAAACCCTCACTTGAAAATTCAAACTGTAGACCTTCACAAAAGGAACATAACAAGAGTAAAGGTCTGCAGCTTCCAAGATGGCTGTTCCAGTTTTCTGTGACCCAACTCTCTGAGAAACACTGTTTTAGAAGTTTCTCCAATGGCGGAATTCCACATTTGCTTTATATTTCAAAACATCAGTGGCAACTTTGCTCCCAGGGTATCCCATATTTTTCTGGAACACAACAGGCAGTCTCAGATGCCATCAACTTCATCCCTCATGCCATGCAATTAGGATATAAGCACACATGTCCCACTCCCTTTCCTGCATGGCATTTTGCTTGCATAATTGCAAGTGGTCGGGTGGACTGGCTGAATCACCCCATCACATGTGATTTAAGCGCTGCATTAAAATAGCATTTAAATTGCATTTGAGGGGGCTGATTGGATTCATCTCCCCTGTGCAATTATGCAGATGGAAGGAGTGAAACATGTGCACTCATGCTCCTAGTCACGTGCTTGGTGATTTGTACCATTTGAACTGGCCCTATTTGAAAACCTATGTACCAGTGATATTGATTGCTTCCTGTAATGTAAGTGAGGTATGCATAGGCATGAGACACAAATCCAGGAAGTCTATTTTGAGAATATAAACCAAGGGAAAAAGTGCAGCAAGCAAGTAACCAGAACAAATTGTTAAGGTGCATGAATTTCTAGTCCATAGTTACTGATATAATCCTATTGATATTTTCTAATAATGAAATAGCTAGTGAATACTAGAAGATAAATGATTTTTGTCAATGAATTGAGCATTCTATTTTCCCGTTGTAAAATTTTGGACCACTGTCTGTGGAAAGTGTTGCATGGGGCCCCTAAAGCAATGCACGCCTAGGCACTGAAAAGCCCAACACTTATCAAAAGAAATAATCTTTTGCCTATCTGCTGAGCATCTGGTATAGAACTGTGTCAAGATGACAGATTCATAATCAAAATGGGTAGCCCAGTCCTAAGCTGCCCAACTCCTGTAGAAGCAGTGGTAGCAAAATGGCTACTGCTGCAACCCACAAGATCCGCAGCAGCTGCTGGGGTCTCCTCAAGAGAAGGGGGCATTTGTCCCCTTCGCCCAGGGAAAGCTCAAGCCCCCTCAATGGGATCAGGCCCATTTGGATCAGGCCCTGAATCTATAATCTCAGTGCCCATATATTATTCCATGTTCTATTTACAGATTCCTTCTGAGATTCCTTTCCATCAACATTGATGGGAACATAGTAGAATAAAGATTAATGGATCGTGCTTCCTCTGTTTATGGCAATATAAATAATGGCTCATCACTGCTGTATATATACATGACCACTAATCTGTTTAATGCAGCATTAAAACAGTACTGAAAGTCCAAATAGTTACCATATGTGATCTCAGGAGAAATTTTCTTTTGGCAACAAATAACATACCTTTCTCTGAAACATGCAGCGAGGTATTCAGGCTTGTATCTGCTTGCTTACATGTGGGAAATATAATTTTTTAACATTCCATATACTTCCTTGAAACCTTGCCTGTGAGTTGTCATAGAATTCCTCATGGCTGGTGTTGCATGTCGCGATGATGGTTGCTACATGTTGAGAAGACTCTGGATTTAAATTTTGCTTTAGGAGACATGAAGGTCTGAGCATCATAGGAAGCACACAAATGAAGTGTGAAAAGTCAATGTTGTTGTTTTTTTCCACTAGCTTCGGTTCCCAAGATGCACAGAAGATTATTTAAGTGCGTAGTATGTAGTGCGCGGTTCGTTAACACATGGAAAATGTCCCATAAGAAAGGGCTCAGGGAAGAGTTTATTGCTAAAGAGGAGAAAGTTCTTTCGGATGTGAATGAAGCCATGAAAGGCAAGGCTGCCCTTTTAATGTGAGGGTCCAGTATCTGCTCCTTCCCCCACATTCTACATTCCTCCCATTCTCCACCCCTACTGCTGCCTTACATGTGGTGCCAGCAAGAAGTTTCATCACAGGTCTGCGTATGATGCTGCCAGCCATGAGAGCTGGCAGCTTCATTGTGTGTGCTGGCAAGCTGGCACTTCCACTAGTGGAACATGCATTCCACTAGCAGGCTGGCATTTCGACTGGCAGAACGCACATTACACACACACTAAGGATGCAATCCTAACCTGGAGTTTGGCCAGGAAAGTTTGGCTGGCACAAGGGCCACTGTAAAGCATTTTTGGACCACCCTTGGAGTCAGGGAGGATGGTGTATAACCGGATCACAAGGGCAGGTGGGAAGACCGAACCCAGGCCTCACAGGTTGTGACTCACTGCAATCCTAAACTGGAGTTAGGCCGGCATAGTTAAGCCAGCAAAGTTTGGCTGGCACAAGGGTCACCGAAAAGTGCTTTTGGACTACTCTGCGAGTCAGGGAGGATGACTCATGTCTGTGTGCTGGCCTCCCTGACTCCGAGAGTGGTCCAAACATACTTTACGGTGTCCCTTGTGCCAGCCAAACTTTGCTGGCTTAAATATGCCAGCCTAACTCCAGATTAGAATTGCGCTCTAAGGCTTTTGTGGCTGAGTGTGTCTAAAACATAATTGTAAATGTTGCTTGAGTCTTCAAGCTATGGATTAAAACACACTGTAGGATTTAGAGCACAATCGTAACCAACTTTCAAGCACCAATATACCTGTGCCAATGGGGCATGTTCTGGATGTTGCAGTGGAATAGTAGTCACAGAGACCTCAAGGTAAAGTAAAGCTTGTTCCCTTACCTCAAAGTTGCATTGCCTAACCCCCAAATTTGGCTACAATTGAACCCTTTGTCCCTCCAAAAGGGACAATATCCTAATGGGGGACTAAATCCTACAATGTGTTTTAATCCATGGCTTGAAGACTCGAGCAACATTTTAAAATATTTTTAGGAATGCACATTCCGCTAAAAAAGGGCTGGCCATTAGGATCAGGCTAAGAGTCGCATGGTAGCCATTGCCCTTGTGGTCTTAAAATTGTAGCCTTAAAACTGGGCCTAGACTTTGAGCAGGTTCATAACCCTGCTAAGCAGATTTGGCCCAAGCCCCGGTAGCACTGGAGTCTGGGGAGAAGGTGACCCTCAACGTTTCCCTCACTTTCCTGTTTCCTTTCCACACAATTATTTTTAATGGCTGTTGGAGTTGTACAATATGGATCTGATAAAGTGCCGGTCTGGTCTGGGGGTTGGGGACTGGGAGCCTTAACACCCTCTAGTGCTCCAGGAAAAACCTGGATACAATTTCAGAGCAGACAGAAAACAATGGAGAAGGAAGGAGAGAAGGACACTATTAAGAGGGCAAATTCACTGGATGGCCTCAGTGAACCCCCCCCCCCCCCAAAAAAAAAAAAGCTTGGGGATGGACATTTGTCTCCAGTCTCCAAAATCTCAAAGGATCAAAAAGAGTGACAAGGATCAAAGGACAAGCTCTTTAGTTTTGGCTCATGAATATGAATGCTAACAGGCTCTGTGAAGAAAGAATCCTTATTCCCACAGACATCATTGGAAGAACACACTTTGGAATTGGCGTAAGAGTAAAAAGAGATTTGTTTGGAATGTATTGGCAAATAAAGTTGACTTGAGCCCATTCTGGACCATGGGAATGAAGGGAAGAAATTTACCCAACACAGTCTGGGTCATTCTGATCAGAAGGTGTTATAAGCCTAAATAAATGCATATGAAGTAAACATTCACGGATCTTCCCGTTCTTTTTTTTACTATTGGGCGCATCAAAATAATGCTGTCGGAGTCCATGTTTTTCCCGTCTTCATTTTCTCCGCTAGATTTGGTGGGACTTCTGACATGTGCCAACATGGCCTTCATATTTTCTTTTGTAATGAGGAACAAGTTCCTGGATGTTCTTTGGATACTAGAGTTGAAGTCATTAATATCTTTTTAAAGTGGCTCTGTAAGCTGCTGGATTAAGATGTCAAGCACATTCACAAATGCTCCTTTCTGGTTGACAGTTTCATTGTCAGCAAAATTACTGTTTGCCACTGCTATCTGGAATGAGTGGCAAGGGTCAATTTAAAGAGTGGGATTCAAACTGCATGAGTGGTAAAACAATTATTTCCTCACAGGTTCATTATAGTCTCATCATCGCATTCATTTCTCATTTTTCATAAATTATGCAAATTTCATCTTGGACTTGTGAGCTACAGATCCCTATCGTCTATGTTCCCACTGTAATTTTGAGAGTAGCAGAACTAAATACATAGACATGCTTACAGAGAGACTGGAATATATTTCTGCTGCTATAACCCTTTGCCAGAGACACACCTGAGACCTTTATAATTGACTCTGTTAGAATGTTGTTAAGTCAGAGCTTCAAGAAATATTCATGATATGGATGATAGGCCAGCCTGCAACTTCCAGATGAAATGCTCCAGTAGAGGTATTGATGATCCACACAATCCCCACATCACTGAACAATGGGACGTTCCAAAACCTTTTGGGGCAGCAACAGCAACACAAAGGAACACCTGTGTGTTGCCATCGCTGCCCCAAATGGTTCTAACAGCAAGTGGGAGTGGCCTCTTACACTGGGCATTGCAATGCCTGCAGTACTTACCTCACTGCCCCCTCTGGCTATGCTATTGTGAAGAACTTTATGTTACAGCACAATCCTATACATGTCTACTCAGAAGTAGACATCATTTTCTTCAGTGGCAGTTACACCCAGGTATAGGTGTATATGATTGAAGCTTTGTTGTTCTGCATAGACATACTGTATACCAACAGTAACATGTTCAGTTCATAACATAAGAAGGTGCTATGCAAAGAGCACTGCTAGGTCATGCCAAAGACCCATCTCATGCAGCATTCTCCAGAGTGGCCCCCCAAATGCAGGACATGAAGGCAACACTGTCACCTTCCCTTTCTTGCTGTTGTTCCCTTGCAACTTGTATTCAGAGGCACACTGCTGCTGAAGCGGTAGGTTGCATGTTGTGATTAGCAGGAGCCATTGACAGAGTTGTCCTCCCTGAATAGTCCAGTTCCTTACCAGCGCACTTACCATATCAAATCAAAAGAATTCAAACGAAAGCCCTCTCAACTGGATTCGACAGTACTAGGTGTGCATATTGCCAGGATGAAACCCCGGGAAACTCCGAGTACCAGAAGTGGGCCATTTACAAGATGCCATTCTGAGAATAGGCCAAAATGCATTGAAAAGTCCTATACGTAAACTGCGCCAGTCCCAAGCTCGGACACAGTCCAACCACAGGTATGACTGCAGTTTTTCTCAGAGCTGGGTGTGCACATTGCAGGAAAGACAGTCCGGGAACTTTGGAGTACCCGGGGTGGGCCATTTCCACCAGGTCCCAATCTGTAAATGGGCCAAAATGCATGCAAAATCCTAAAACCTCAGACTGGAACCTGGTGGAAATGGCCCACCCCGGGTACTCCAAAGTTCCCGGACTGCCTTTCCTGCAATGTGCACACCCAGCTCTGAGAAAAACTGCAGTCAT
This sequence comes from Lerista edwardsae, assembly GCA_029204185.1. Classification (NCBI taxonomy): domain Eukaryota; kingdom Metazoa; phylum Chordata; class Lepidosauria; order Squamata; family Scincidae; genus Lerista; species Lerista edwardsae. The sequence continues at coordinate 13,087 of JAJKFI010027554.1, forward strand.
ACCTGTGGTTGGACTGTGTCCGAGCTTGGGACTGGCGCAGTTTACGTATAGGACTTTTCAATGCATTTTGGCCTATTCTCAGAATGGCATCTTGTAAATGGCCCACTTCTGGTACTCGGAGTTTCCCGGGGTTTCATCCTGGCAATATGCACACCTAGTACTGTCGAATCCAGTTGAGAGGGCTTTCGTTTGAATTCTTTTGATTTGATATGGTAAGTGCGCTGGACTAGAATTGGTCTAATCCCTTTTTAAAAACCATCTGAGGTAGTGACCATCATGACATCTTGTGGTCCTGAATTCCACAGATCAGTGTTCTTCAACCTAGGGGTCAGAACCCCAGTGGGGCTGCAAAGCCTCAGTTGTGGGGTTGTGGCAACTTATGAGAATGAAAAAGGTTGAAGACCACTAGACTAGAGCACCACCAGGTAAAGGGGGGAAGCCTCCTGTCTACCCCTTCAGGTACCGGGACACTGTCCCAGGCCTGCTCAGGTTCTTAGCTTTCACTAGTGCCAAGCTTCATGGATTGGTGTTGGGTCCCCAGTCTCTTACTGCATTTATTTATGTATTTGTTGAGGTCATGGCACACAAAAATTTGAAGAGCACTGCCATAGATTATGTGCTGCAAAAAGAATCACTTCCTTTTGTCCATCCCAAATCTCCCACCAGTCAGTTTCCTGGGTCTAGTCCTATGTGAGATGGCATAGAAAAACCCTCTGCATATATTGCCCCTTGACTTATTTTGCACAAATATACCAAACTGCACATGCGCTTGCATAGATCATTCAAATATTTAATACTCATTAAACATTTTAATTGCAATAGAAGAAAACTGCTCACAATGTTGCTAAAAACGGATCCATTTAATGGTTTTTTTAATCCTGTTTGTTGCCTCTTCCTGGATTTTTTATTCCAGCCACGAGCACTTGTGTTCCTTAGTTGTACATCTGGTACAGTGCTACTGACAGCAACATCACTCCACAGGGAATGAATACGCCATCTGTATGACACACTCAGTATCTAATGGTTTAAGAGCTGGAGAGTCATAACCATCTGAGAAACTTCGTTTTCCTGGATGTGAAGCTGTTGTTGGCTTCTGATCCACTTTTAACCAGCAAAATGCACATGGTAAAGCAGAACTACAGCTGTGTGTTTCTTTCAGCATGGAGAATAGCACAGGGCGTGAATAAAACTCTAAGGTTATCATCCAAGAGGATCCTTTTTTTTTTTCTGCAAACACTTAACTGCAGGCAAAAGTAAAGGAGA
>JAJKFI010027555.1:0-14219 GCA_029204185.1 Lerista edwardsae
TGTGTGTGTGTGTGTGTGTGTGTGTGTGTGTGTGTGTGTGTGTGTAGGGGGAAGTAAACAGGGAAACACACACAGGGCCCAAGCTTAACCTTTCCCCTCCCTCTGGTGCAGCCTTGCCAAACCCAAGCATGTTATATGGGGATGGATTTGAAGACTTCTGAGGTGAATTTCCCTTTCATGGATTACTGCCTTGTCGTGGCGAAGGGGCTTGAGTAGCTCAATGAAGCTGTGAGCTATGCCATATAGGGTTACCCAAGATGGACAGGTCATAGTAGATAGTTCTGACTAAACGTGATCCACTGGAGAAGGAAATGGCAACCCACTCCAGTACTCTTGCCAAGAAAACCCCATGGATTACAGTACAAAAAGGCTGAACAATATGACACTGGAAGATGAGCCCCTCAGGTCGGAAAATGTCCATTATGCTACTGGGGAAATGCAGAACATGAGTACTAGTAGCTCCAGAAAGAGTGAAGTAGCCGGGCCAAAACCGGAAGGAAGCTCAGCTGTGGATGCGTCTGGAAGTGAAAGGAAAGTACAATGCTGCAAAGAACAATACTGCATAGGAACCTGGAATGTCAGATCTATGAATCAAGGTAAGCTAGATGTGGTCAAACGCGAGATGTCAAGACTGAACATCGACATCATGGGAGTTTGTGAACTAAAATGGAAAGGAATGGGAGAATTTAATTCAGATGATCATCACATCTACTATTGTGGGCAGGAATCCCTTAGAAGAAATGGAGTAGCCTTCATAGTGAACAAGAGAGTGGGAACAGCAGTATTGGGCAGTGATGTCATCCGGGCATGCCAGGAACCGGAACGCCCGGATGATTGGCAGCCCTCTGCCCCTATGGCGTAGGCCAGCTATGCCTCCCTGCGCCTGGAATCGCTCCATTTCAGAGCGATTCGGATGCATGGGAGGGAGGGAGGGAGGGCCCAGAAACAGTGCGCCTGTCCTCGGGAGAGGCGGCGCGGCCCGGGCCCGTCCACGGAACTAGCGGAATGGCGTACCAGCCCGTTCCACCAGGATGACACTGCTGGTACTGGGGTATAACCTCAACAATGATAGAATGATTTTAATTTGGATCCAAGGCAAACCTTTCAACATCACAGTAATCCAGATCTACGCACCAACCACTGATGCTGAGGAGGAAGAAGTTGACCGTTTCTATGAAGACCTACAACACCTTCTAGAATTAACACCCAAAAAAGATGTCCTTCTCATCATAGGGGATTGGAATGCTAAAGTAGGCAGTCAAGAGGTAATAGGAATAACAGGCAAGTTTGGTCTAGGAGTACAAAATGAAGCAGGGCAAAGACTGATAGAGTTTTGTCAGGAGAACACATTAGTCCTAGCAAACCTCCTTTTCCAGCAACACAAATGGTGATTGTACACATGGACTTCACCAGAAGGTCTACACCAAAATCAGATTAATTACATTCTTTGCAGCCAAAGATGGAGAAGTTCTATATAGGCAGTAAAAACAAGACCTGGAGCTGACTGTGGCTCAGATCATGAGCTTCTTATTGCAAAATTCAGGCTTAAACTGAAAAAAGTAGGGAAAACCACTAGGCCTTCCATGTATGACCTAAATCAGATCCCATACGACTATACAGTGGAGGTGACAAATAGATTTAGGGGCTTAGATTTGGTAGACAGAGTGCCTGAAGAACTTTGGACGGAGGTGTGTAACATTGTACAGGAAGCAGCAACTAGAACCATCCCAAAGAGAAAGAAATGCAAGAAGGCAAAGTGGCTATCTGAAGAGGCTTTACAAATAACTGAAGAAAGAAGGGAAGCAAAAAGCAAGGGAGAAAGGGAAAGATTTACCCAACTGAATGCAGATTTCCAGAGAACAGCAAGGAGAGATAGGAAGGCCTTCCTCAATGAGCCATGCAAAGAAATAGAGGAAAACAATAGAATGGGAAAGACTAGAGATCTTTTCAAGAAAATTGGAGATGTCAAAGGACAATTTCATGCTAAGGTAGGCACAATAAAGGACAAGAACGGCAAGGACCTAACAGAAGCAGATGAGATTAAGAAGAGGTGGCAAGAATACACAGAGGAACTCTATAAGGCCGATCGCAATGTTCCTGATAACCACAATGGTGCGGTCACTGAGCTTGAACCTGATATCCTGGAGTGTGATGTCAAGTGGGCTTTAGAAAGCATCACTAACAACAAAGCTAGTGGAGGTGACAGCATTCCAGCTGAATTACTCAAAATCTTAAAAGATGATGCTCTCAAAATGCTGCACTCCATATGCCAGCAAATTTGGAAAACCCAACAGTGGCCACAAGACTGGAAAAGATCAGTTTACATTCCAATCCCAAAGAAGGGCAATGCCAAAGATTGTTCAAACTACCGCCCCATTGCACTCATTTCACATGCTAGCAAGGTGATGCTCAAAATCCTACAAGCTAGGCTTCAGCAATATGTGAATCGAGAACTTCCAGATGTACAAGCTGGTTTCCGAAAAGGCAGAGGAACTAGTGATCAAATTGCCAACATTCGCTGGATCATGGAGAAAGCCAGAGAGTTCCAGAAAAACATCTACTTTTGCTTCATTGATTACGCTAAAGTCTTTGATTGTGTGGATCACGACAAACTGTGGCAAGTTCTTGAAGAGATGGGAGTACCAGACCACCTTATTTGTCTTCTGAGAAACCTGTATGCGGGTCAGGAAGCTACAGTTAGAACTGGACACGGAACAACCGATTGGTTTCAAATTGGGAAAGGAGTATGACAAGGCTGTATACTGTCACCCTGCTTATTTAACTTATATGCAGAACACATCATGAGAAAGTCTGGGCTGGATGATTCACAAGCTGGAATCAAGATTGCTGGGAAAAATATCAACAACTCAGATATGCAGATGATACCACTCTAATGGCAGAAAGTGAGGAAGATCTAAAGAACCTTCTGATGAGGGTGAAAGAGGAAAGTGCCAAAATTGGCTTGAAGCTCAACATTAAAAAAAAAAAAACTAAGATCATGGCAACCACTCCCATCACTTCCTGGCAAATAGAAGGGGAAGAAATGGAAGCAGTGACAGACTTTATTTTCCTGGGCTCCAAGATCAGCGCAGATGATGACTGCAGCCATGAAATTAAAAGACGTTTACTTCTTGGGAGGAAAGCTATGGAGAACCTAGACAACTTAATAAAAAGCTGAGACATCACCCTGCCAAGAAAGGTTTGCATAGTCAAAGCGATGGTTTTCCCAGTAGCAATGTATGGCTGTGAGAGCTGGACCATAAGAAAGGCAGCGCATCGAAGAATAGATGCTTTTGAATTATGGTGTTGGAGAAGACTCTTGAGAGTCCCCTGGACTGCAAGGAGATCCAGTCGGTCAATCCTACAGGAAGTCAAGCCTGATTGCTCCCTGGAAGGACAAATCCTGAAGCTGAAGCTCAAGTACTTTGGCCACCTCCTGAGAAGAGAGGACTCTTTAGAAAAGACCCTCATGCTGGGAAAGATTGAAGGCAAAAGGAGAAGGGAGCGGCAGAGGATGAGATGGTTAGATACTGTCACCGAAGCAATGAACATGAAATTGGGCGAACTCCGGAAGCTAGTGGAGGACAGGGAGGCCTGGCGTGCTGTGGTCCATGGGGTTGCGAAGAGTCGGACACCACTTAGTGACTGAACAACAATGAGGTGAATTTATATCCCCTTACACCTCCATAAGCCTCCCAGTCCACAGTGGGTCTCCTCAGGCTTACAACAGCAAAATTTCAGGTGCAAGTTCAAGGAGAGAAAGAGCTACAGAAAAGGGGGAGAGGATCTGGCACGTGCCATTGCAGTTGAATTCACCACCTTTCACAGACTACTCACCCCTGTTTTTCCTCCTCACCCAGTTTTCCCCTTCCTCACCCCACTGCTGCCTTACCTGCTCTGGCAAATGTAGGTAACTCTGATGATGGACTGGGAACACCACCACCTTGCATGGCCGTGCCCCCAAAATGGCGGGAGTCAGAGTGCTGTGTGGTCCATTAGCAGCTATTTTGTGACAGAACTTCCGCTATCACCAAAAGCTGTGGAACAAGGCATATTGAAACGATGAGAATGCTTTACGTAGTTTCAACAACCCCTGCTAAGCGGGCAAGAGGCACTTTTTCAAGTGGTGTCCTCTTATATTTAGCAGGGGGAGAGCAATTGTCCCTTTTCACCCCAGCACAGTGTCTCTCGTGGCTGTTGCTGGTGGTGTTCTCCATTCTTTTAGATTGTGAGCCCTTTTGGGACAGGGAGCCATTTAACGTTAATGTTATTATTTGCCTGTAAACTGCTTTGTGAACTTTATGTTGAAAAGCGGTATATAAATAGTAGTGATAGATTGATTGATAAGAGCTTCAAAAGTATCTTCACCGAAGGAAAATCTACCACCTCCACCCAAATAGCGGAATGTGTGCTGAAGCTAAGCTATTTTTGAAGGCACCAACAATAGTTGGGATTGGGAGAGAGGCTTCAGATCAACCCTACATTGGATCCAAAGCAGTGAGTGTAACTCATGAATAGGATCATTCTATTAATTTCTCCCTGTAGGCTTTGCATTGCAAATTCAAAAGTCTGGTCATGCTTAAAGTTCACATACAATATGGGAAGTGTAAATCTGCTTAGAGGAATAACTACTTTTAAATAAGGTGAATTATTATTAAAGAAAGGAAGGAGGAATGGAAAGGTCTGCTTTTTCAAAGTTAAATCTAGGATTTAATTTAGAATAGCATCTGCTTGCCTTAATATTGTTTGATTTCTATTGTATTTCTATTTTCACCGTTCAAATCTAACCGCTTCTAAGTAAACAGATATCATTTTGTAAGTGTAAGATTTAGCATACTGCTAAAGTAATGGAAAAGCAAATTGCAATGCTTTTCCTTTGTAAGCAGTTATGACAGCTCACAAGTCCTAAGTCCTATTAATAAGTTAGATAATATTTCTCAACATGTGTCCTAGCCGACAAACTATTATATCAATAAACATAGCTAATCAGTTTAACGTGCTTTAAGCTGAGAATAGCATTGCATACAAATGTTGAGATAACAGGAAAAGCAGTTTTCTGTTTCCCTGATCCTATTTCTTTCAGGAGGGGCTTATTGAAGCACCCTGGTTTGGGCGTACTGAGAATCAGGTATCTGTGATAAATCACTAGGTAAGGTGCATTTCAAAGTTTTCCATGATTATTCTTAGTGTTTTGTTTTAACTTCTAGTTCAGTCAAAATTCCAAGCAGGCAAGCTAGCGATCAGGATAGCTTTGCTCTCAGAATTGTTGATTCTCTCTGATTTATATATTGAGACGTGTACCCCATTTGTGTTCATTATATTCAATGCTTACAACTAAATCGTCTTTTTTAGTTATTGCAAATAACAAACACAAAATAATGGACATGTTTACAAAGACGTTCTTTAACGCTTTTTTACTCATATGAACTCTATTTGAAAGTGTTTAGCATGGTGATTAAAGGCCCAATCCTAAGCAAGCTTCCCAGGTGCCCAGAGGAACAGCGGCACCAAAATGGCTGCCGCTGTATCATATTGGGCCAGGAAAGCAGCAGCAGACCTCCTCAGGATAAAGGAACATTGGTTCCCATGCTGACCAATGGTAGACCCAATGGTGGTCTACTCAGATCTGCACCTGCTATTGAGTGGCTGCAGAACTGTGGCGACCGTGTAGGGCTCTGTGGCTTGGGAGGGGGGTTAGGATTCGGCAACAGTCTCTGCCTATGTCCCTACCCCCTCCTGACCCTAATCCTCCCCTTGGGACCTTCCCTAGGATCTCCCTCTGCCCAGTTCTTCCTGCCCACAACTTTACTCATTCTCACTTGACCCCAAAAAGCCTTGCTGTCAATCTACGGTGATACCTACCACTCGGTGCTCCTGTTAGGCATCTTCTCAGCGCTGAGGCCCAGTTCCTACTGGCACTGACCTCAGCACCAGCCCAGCATCCTTACCACTGGTGCTGATGTGCCTTATGACACTTTTTATGACACCTGGAGCTGGCAGTAAGGTTACAGCACAAGTGGTAAGCCTGATAGGATTGGGCTGTCCAAGAGGAAAATTTTGAAGTAGGAAGTTCCAGATTTTTTTTTTTTAAAGGCATCTCTGTTCTGAAAACAGTCTCTCAAGTGCTGTCTCTACCATGGCTTTCCTATTGTGGATGCGGAGGGAATGTGGGGCTTCCAGCATCCCCTCCACCCTCCACAGGAGGAAGCGGCAAAGGAGGAAGTGCTGGACTTGGAGGAGGGAAGTAAACGCTCCTCACTTTCCTTATGCAACTGCATGTGAGGATCAGAAGGGTGAATATGCACCCACAGTGCACATCATTGATGTGCATACGCTAGTGGGGATGAGAGGATGGACTGTAGAATTGGGGGACAGACAAAAAACACAGGGGCGGGATTCAGGCAACTTGGGCCGCTCCTGCTTATATAGATTTGCGCTTTACATACAAAATGTCACAGTTGAAACCATTTCTGTTTCATGGTACTTTTGCTGCAATATATTTGTTAAGCTATAAGGTGCTGCAAAGCTCTTTTGCTATGTAAACAAACAAACCCGCTGACAAAAGCTTTTACCCTCGCACCCCCCCCCCCGAATAAAAACACCAGACAAGAGGCTTGGATTTAAATAGGGCCACTTTATTTAATAACAATAACATGATAGCAGCAGGGTAGGGTGGGGCAACATTTTACCTTAGCCCCACCCTAAAGTGTGCAGGGTCTAAAAGGGGAAACAATCCAAGCCGTCTACGTCCCCTTGTTCTTTGGGGCGAAGACATCCGACTCCAGGCCGCCATCAGTGTGGTGCACTGATTAAGCCTTTCAGGAAATGTGACCTTCCTAGAAACCTAATAAAAAAAACCCAGTCTTGGGTAGGCGAAAAAACTATCATCCACGGTCAATCAGGATGGTAGCAAAAAATTCCTACCCAGCCATCCAAAGAGCAACCAGCTAATCTCAGACTAGATTAAGGGAGGGAGGAGTCGCAGCTGCCGGCCGAACTGAGGAGACGTGGGCTGTGCGCGCCCACCAAGCTCCCGTCCCTGCCTCTCCCCGGCTTAAATTAGCCAATGAGGTGCAGCAGCCGCTGCCTGGGCTGGTGCGGGAAGGCGGGGCAATCCCCGTTAGCATGCATGACACTAATGGCCTTTATCTTGTAATTGCAGGCACAACTCCAGAAAATCTTATCAAAATTCCTCAGAACCCTCCTTTTAGAGCACTGGTTCTCAAAACCTTTAGACCAGAACCCACTTTTGAGAATGACACTCGTGTCTGGAATCACCTGAAGTGATGTCATTAACCTGGAAGTTATGTCATAGCTGGAAGTGACATCATCAAGCAGGAAGTGTTGTAATCATGACATAATAAAATGACTCTCTTGGAATGCAAATTGACGTTCTTGGACGGCAGCAATTGCGCAACTATGAAACATCCCTGGCAAAAAGCAAGATTAGGACAAAGTATTATGTAAAAGCACTGAACTCAAAACAAAATTTACAAAACCCTCACTTGAAAATTCAAACTGTAGACCTTCACAAAAGGAACATAACAAGAGTAAAGGTCTGCAGCTTCCAAGATGGCTGTTCCAGTTTTCTGTGACCCAACTCTCTGAGAAACACTGTTTTAGAAGTTTCTCCAATGGCGGAATTCCACATTTGCTTTATATTTCAAAACATCAGTGGCAACTTTGCTCCCAGGGTATCCCATATTTTTCTGGAACACAACAGGCAGTCTCAGATGCCATCAACTTCATCCCTCATGCCATGCAATTAGGATATAAGCACACATGTCCCACTCCCTTTCCTGCATGGCATTTTGCTTGCATAATTGCAAGTGGTCGGGTGGACTGGCTGAATCACCCCATCACATGTGATTTAAGCGCTGCATTAAAATAGCATTTAAATTGCATTTGAGGGGGCTGATTGGATTCATCTCCCCTGTGCAATTATGCAGATGGAAGGAGTGAAACATGTGCACTCATGCTCCTAGTCACGTGCTTGGTGATTTGTACCATTTGAACTGGCCCTATTTGAAAACCTATGTACCAGTGATATTGATTGCTTCCTGTAATGTAAGTGAGGTATGCATAGGCATGAGACACAAATCCAGGAAGTCTATTTTGAGAATATAAACCAAGGGAAAAAGTGCAGCAAGCAAGTAACCAGAACAAATTGTTAAGGTGCATGAATTTCTAGTCCATAGTTACTGATATAATCCTATTGATATTTTCTAATAATGAAATAGCTAGTGAATACTAGAAGATAAATGATTTTTGTCAATGAATTGAGCATTCTATTTTCCCGTTGTAAAATTTTGGACCACTGTCTGTGGAAAGTGTTGCATGGGGCCCCTAAAGCAATGCACGCCTAGGCACTGAAAAGCCCAACACTTATCAAAAGAAATAATCTTTTGCCTATCTGCTGAGCATCTGGTATAGAACTGTGTCAAGATGACAGATTCATAATCAAAATGGGTAGCCCAGTCCTAAGCTGCCCAACTCCTGTAGAAGCAGTGGTAGCAAAATGGCTACTGCTGCAACCCACAAGATCCGCAGCAGCTGCTGGGGTCTCCTCAAGAGAAGGGGGCATTTGTCCCCTTCGCCCAGGGAAAGCTCAAGCCCCCTCAATGGGATCAGGCCCATTTGGATCAGGCCCTGAATCTATAATCTCAGTGCCCATATATTATTCCATGTTCTATTTACAGATTCCTTCTGAGATTCCTTTCCATCAACATTGATGGGAACATAGTAGAATAAAGATTAATGGATCGTGCTTCCTCTGTTTATGGCAATATAAATAATGGCTCATCACTGCTGTATATATACATGACCACTAATCTGTTTAATGCAGCATTAAAACAGTACTGAAAGTCCAAATAGTTACCATATGTGATCTCAGGAGAAATTTTCTTTTGGCAACAAATAACATACCTTTCTCTGAAACATGCAGCGAGGTATTCAGGCTTGTATCTGCTTGCTTACATGTGGGAAATATAATTTTTTAACATTCCATATACTTCCTTGAAACCTTGCCTGTGAGTTGTCATAGAATTCCTCATGGCTGGTGTTGCATGTCGCGATGATGGTTGCTACATGTTGAGAAGACTCTGGATTTAAATTTTGCTTTAGGAGACATGAAGGTCTGAGCATCATAGGAAGCACACAAATGAAGTGTGAAAAGTCAATGTTGTTGTTTTTTTCCACTAGCTTCGGTTCCCAAGATGCACAGAAGATTATTTAAGTGCGTAGTATGTAGTGCGCGGTTCGTTAACACATGGAAAATGTCCCATAAGAAAGGGCTCAGGGAAGAGTTTATTGCTAAAGAGGAGAAAGTTCTTTCGGATGTGAATGAAGCCATGAAAGGCAAGGCTGCCCTTTTAATGTGAGGGTCCAGTATCTGCTCCTTCCCCCACATTCTACATTCCTCCCATTCTCCACCCCTACTGCTGCCTTACATGTGGTGCCAGCAAGAAGTTTCATCACAGGTCTGCGTATGATGCTGCCAGCCATGAGAGCTGGCAGCTTCATTGTGTGTGCTGGCAAGCTGGCACTTCCACTAGTGGAACATGCATTCCACTAGCAGGCTGGCATTTCGACTGGCAGAACGCACATTACACACACACTAAGGATGCAATCCTAACCTGGAGTTTGGCCAGGAAAGTTTGGCTGGCACAAGGGCCACTGTAAAGCATTTTTGGACCACCCTTGGAGTCAGGGAGGATGGTGTATAACCGGATCACAAGGGCAGGTGGGAAGACCGAACCCAGGCCTCACAGGTTGTGACTCACTGCAATCCTAAACTGGAGTTAGGCCGGCATAGTTAAGCCAGCAAAGTTTGGCTGGCACAAGGGTCACCGAAAAGTGCTTTTGGACTACTCTGCGAGTCAGGGAGGATGACTCATGTCTGTGTGCTGGCCTCCCTGACTCCGAGAGTGGTCCAAACATACTTTACGGTGTCCCTTGTGCCAGCCAAACTTTGCTGGCTTAAATATGCCAGCCTAACTCCAGATTAGAATTGCGCTCTAAGGCTTTTGTGGCTGAGTGTGTCTAAAACATAATTGTAAATGTTGCTTGAGTCTTCAAGCTATGGATTAAAACACACTGTAGGATTTAGAGCACAATCGTAACCAACTTTCAAGCACCAATATACCTGTGCCAATGGGGCATGTTCTGGATGTTGCAGTGGAATAGTAGTCACAGAGACCTCAAGGTAAAGTAAAGCTTGTTCCCTTACCTCAAAGTTGCATTGCCTAACCCCCAAATTTGGCTACAATTGAACCCTTTGTCCCTCCAAAAGGGACAATATCCTAATGGGGGACTAAATCCTACAATGTGTTTTAATCCATGGCTTGAAGACTCGAGCAACATTTTAAAATATTTTTAGGAATGCACATTCCGCTAAAAAAGGGCTGGCCATTAGGATCAGGCTAAGAGTCGCATGGTAGCCATTGCCCTTGTGGTCTTAAAATTGTAGCCTTAAAACTGGGCCTAGACTTTGAGCAGGTTCATAACCCTGCTAAGCAGATTTGGCCCAAGCCCCGGTAGCACTGGAGTCTGGGGAGAAGGTGACCCTCAACGTTTCCCTCACTTTCCTGTTTCCTTTCCACACAATTATTTTTAATGGCTGTTGGAGTTGTACAATATGGATCTGATAAAGTGCCGGTCTGGTCTGGGGGTTGGGGACTGGGAGCCTTAACACCCTCTAGTGCTCCAGGAAAAACCTGGATACAATTTCAGAGCAGACAGAAAACAATGGAGAAGGAAGGAGAGAAGGACACTATTAAGAGGGCAAATTCACTGGATGGCCTCAGTGAACCCCCCCCCCCCCCAAAAAAAAAAAAGCTTGGGGATGGACATTTGTCTCCAGTCTCCAAAATCTCAAAGGATCAAAAAGAGTGACAAGGATCAAAGGACAAGCTCTTTAGTTTTGGCTCATGAATATGAATGCTAACAGGCTCTGTGAAGAAAGAATCCTTATTCCCACAGACATCATTGGAAGAACACACTTTGGAATTGGCGTAAGAGTAAAAAGAGATTTGTTTGGAATGTATTGGCAAATAAAGTTGACTTGAGCCCATTCTGGACCATGGGAATGAAGGGAAGAAATTTACCCAACACAGTCTGGGTCATTCTGATCAGAAGGTGTTATAAGCCTAAATAAATGCATATGAAGTAAACATTCACGGATCTTCCCGTTCTTTTTTTTACTATTGGGCGCATCAAAATAATGCTGTCGGAGTCCATGTTTTTCCCGTCTTCATTTTCTCCGCTAGATTTGGTGGGACTTCTGACATGTGCCAACATGGCCTTCATATTTTCTTTTGTAATGAGGAACAAGTTCCTGGATGTTCTTTGGATACTAGAGTTGAAGTCATTAATATCTTTTTAAAGTGGCTCTGTAAGCTGCTGGATTAAGATGTCAAGCACATTCACAAATGCTCCTTTCTGGTTGACAGTTTCATTGTCAGCAAAATTACTGTTTGCCACTGCTATCTGGAATGAGTGGCAAGGGTCAATTTAAAGAGTGGGATTCAAACTGCATGAGTGGTAAAACAATTATTTCCTCACAGGTTCATTATAGTCTCATCATCGCATTCATTTCTCATTTTTCATAAATTATGCAAATTTCATCTTGGACTTGTGAGCTACAGATCCCTATCGTCTATGTTCCCACTGTAATTTTGAGAGTAGCAGAACTAAATACATAGACATGCTTACAGAGAGACTGGAATATATTTCTGCTGCTATAACCCTTTGCCAGAGACACACCTGAGACCTTTATAATTGACTCTGTTAGAATGTTGTTAAGTCAGAGCTTCAAGAAATATTCATGATATGGATGATAGGCCAGCCTGCAACTTCCAGATGAAATGCTCCAGTAGAGGTATTGATGATCCACACAATCCCCACATCACTGAACAATGGGACGTTCCAAAACCTTTTGGGGCAGCAACAGCAACACAAAGGAACACCTGTGTGTTGCCATCGCTGCCCCAAATGGTTCTAACAGCAAGTGGGAGTGGCCTCTTACACTGGGCATTGCAATGCCTGCAGTACTTACCTCACTGCCCCCTCTGGCTATGCTATTGTGAAGAACTTTATGTTACAGCACAATCCTATACATGTCTACTCAGAAGTAGACATCATTTTCTTCAGTGGCAGTTACACCCAGGTATAGGTGTATATGATTGAAGCTTTGTTGTTCTGCATAGACATACTGTATACCAACAGTAACATGTTCAGTTCATAACATAAGAAGGTGCTATGCAAAGAGCACTGCTAGGTCATGCCAAAGACCCATCTCATGCAGCATTCTCCAGAGTGGCCCCCCCAAATGCAGGACATGAAGGCAACACTGTCACCTTCCCTTTCTTGCTGTTGTTCCCTTGCAACTTGTATTCAGAGGCACACTGCTGCTGAAGCGGTAGGTTGCATGTTGTGATTAGCAGGAGCCATTGACAGAGTTGTCCTCCCTGAATAGTCCAGTTCCTTACCAGCGCACTTACCATATCAAATCAAAAGAATTCAAACGAAAGCCCTCTCAACTGGATTCGACAGTACTAGGTGTGCATATTGCCAGGATGAAACCCCGGGAAACTCCGAGTACCAGAAGTGGGCCATTTACAAGATGCCATTCTGAGAATAGGCCAAAATGCATTGAAAAGTCCTATACGTAAACTGCGCCAGTCCCAAGCTCGGACACAGTCCAACCACAGGTATGACTGCAGTTTTTCTCAGAGCTGGGTGTGCACATTGCAGGAAAGACAGTCCGGGAACTTTGGAGTACCCGGGGTGGGCCATTTCCACCAGGTCCCAATCTGTAAATGGGCCAAAATGCATGCAAAATCCTAAAACCTCAGACTGGAACCTGGTGGAAATGGCCCACCCCGGGTACTCCAAAGTTCCCGGACTGCCTTTCCTGCAATGTGCACACCCAGCTCTGAGAAAAACTGCAGTCATACCTGTGGTTGGACTGTGTCCGAGCTTGGGACTGGCGCAGTTTACGTATAGGACTTTTCAATGCATTTTGGCCTATTCTCAGAATGGCATCTTGTAAATGGCCCACTTCTGGTACTCGGAGTTTCCCGGGGTTTCATCCTGGCAATATGCACACCTAGTACTGTCGAATCCAGTTGAGAGGGCTTTCGTTTGAATTCTTTTGATTTGATATGGTAAGTGCGCTGGACTAGAATTGGTCTAATCCCTTTTTAAAAACCATCTGAGGTAGTGACCATCATGACATCTTGTGGTCCTGAATTCCACAGATCAGTGTTCTTCAACCTAGGGGTCAGAACCCCAGTGGGGCTGCAAAGCCTCAGTTGTGGGGTTGTGGCAACTTATGAGAATGAAAAAGGTTGAAGACCACTAGACTAGAGCACCACCAGGTAAAGGGGGGGAAGCCTCCTGTCTACCCCTTCAGGTACCGGGACACTGTCCCAGGCCTGCTCAGGTTCTTAGCTTTCACTAGTGCCAAGCTTCATGGATTGGTGTTGGGTCCCCAGTCTCTTACTGCATTTATTTATGTATTTGTTGAGGTCATGGCACACAAAAATTTGAAGAGCACTGCCATAGATTATGTGCTGCAAAAAGAATCACTTCCTTTTGTCCATCCCAAATCTCCCACCAGTCAGTTTCCTGGGTCTAGTCCTATGTGAGATGGCATAGAAAAACCCTCTGCATATATTGCCCCTTGACTTATTTTGCACAAATATACCAAACTGCACATGCGCTTGCATAGATCATTCAAATATTTAATACTCATTAAACATTTTAATTGCAATAGAAGAAAACTGCTCACAATGTTGCTAAAAACGGATCCATTTAATGGTTTTTTTAATCCTGTTTGTTGCCTCTTCCTGGATTTTTTATTCCAGCCACGAGCACTTGTGTTCCTTAGTTGTACATCTGGTACAGTGCTACTGACAGCAACATCACTCCACAGGGAATGAATACGCCATCTGTATGACACACTCAGTATCTAATGGTTTAAGAGCTGGAGAGTCATAACCATCTGAGAAACTTCGTTTTCCTGGATGTGAAGCTGTTGTTGGCTTCTGATCCACTTTTAACCAGCAAAATGCACATGGTAAAGCAGAACTACAGCTGTGTGTTTCTTTCAGCATGGAGAATAGCACAGGGCGTGAATAAAACTCTAAGGTTATCATCCAAGAGGATCCTTTTTTTTTTTTCTGCAAACACTTAACTGCAGGCAAAAGTAAAGGAGA